>PVKE010004655.1:0-63311 GCA_004027555.1 Craseonycteris thonglongyai
CTTGTTTGTTTTCTTATTGTTGAGTTTTCAGCAATATTCTTTGTATATTTTGGATAACAGTTCTTTATCAGATATATCTTTTGCAAATATTTTTTACATATGTGGCTTTTACCCCATTTCTCTTAACTGTCTTTTGTATAGAAAAGTTTTTTAATTTAAATGAAGTCCAACTTACCAATTATTTGTTTCATGGATCATGCTTTTGGGGTCATCATCAAACCCAAGGTCATTTAGACTTTCTCCTGTAATTTTTTAGGAGTTTTCTAGTTTTTGCCTTTTATATTTAGATCTGTAGGCCATTTGGAGTTAACTTTTGTGAAGGATATAAAGTCTAGGTCTAGGTTCCTTATTTACATGTGGACATCAATGCTTCCAGCACCATGTGTTGAAAAGATCATCTTCTCTCTACTGTTTTGTCTTTTCTCCTTTGTCAAAGATCATTTGACTGTATTTATGGGGGTATATTTCTGGGTTTCTATTATGTTTTATTTTGTCCATCTTCCATCAATACCACTCTGTCTTGATTATTGTAACTTTAAATAAGAGAAAGTCTTGTTTTAATTGTTTTTGACAGAGAGAGAGCACGCACTCTGGGGAAGGGCCCAAAGCAGTTTCCATAGTTGCACATCATTAGTTCTCTGATATAGTTTCACTCTACATGTGGGCACTGGTCTGTGCAGGGCAGGAACCAGGCCAGCCCTCCTGCATGGGAGACATGCCCCCATGAGCTGGGGGCCTCCTACATGGGAAGCACATCTTAGGCAGGACCTGAACCGGGGGCCTCCCCCATGGGAAGCTTGCCTTGATGAGAACTGAACTGGGGCACACCCTAGTTCACCATATGGGTTTGCACAAGCCAGGGCCAGGACATGATCCTTGAACCTTGGGGCTGCAAGACGAGCACTCAACCCGCTGAGCTATCCCGGCATCCCCTAACAGTAAGTCTTGAAGTTGGGCAATATCAATTCTATGAGTTTGTTCTTTTCGTTCAATATCATGTGGGCTATTTTTGGTCTTTTGCCTCTTCAAATAAACTTTAGTATCAATTTGTTAATAGTCACAAAATAACTTCCTGGAATTTTGACTGAAATTGTATTGAATCTATAGATCAAAAAGAACTATCATCTTGACAACATTGAGTGTTTCTATTCATGAGCATAAAATATCTCTCCATTTATTTATTTTTACTTCAATATCTTTCATTAAGGTTTTTTAGTTTTTTTCCCCCCATATATATCTTGTACATATTGTGTTAAATTTATACCTAGGTGTTTCAAGTTTTTAGGTGTTAGTGTGAATGTTATTACATTCTTAATTTCAAATCTCAATTGTTTATAACTGGAGTATAAGAAAACTATTAACTTTTGCATATTAACTTTGCATCCTGAAATCTTGCTATAATTGCTTATTAATACCAGGAGATTTTGTTGTTGTTGTTGTTGTTGTTTTAAAGATTTATTTATTGTTTTTGACAGAGAGAGAGAGAGAGATACAGAGTCAGAGACAGAGAGAAGGGAGAGGGCCCAGAACAGTCTCCATAGCTGCACATCATTGGTTTTGCACATAATTTCATTCCACAGGTGGGCGGGGCTGCACAGGGCAGGAACTGGGCCGGGGTCTCACCCCGGTGAGAACTGAACTGGGGGAACTCCCCAGTTCAGCATATGGGTCCGCACAGGCCGGGACCGGGATTCGATCCTCGGTCCCAGGGGCTGCAAAGTGAGCACCTAACCCACTGAGCCATCCTGGCTTCCCCTGTTTTTTTTTTTAATTTTGGATTTTCTACATAGATAATCAAATTATCAGCAAATAAGGACAATTCCCCGCCCCCCCAAATCTGTATATTTGTATTTCCAAACAAATACTTGCTTTTCAATAATTTCCACATGCTCTTTTTTCTTTCTTAATTTTTTTCTCCTTTTAAAAAAGGTCTATATTTTTATTATGTATAAATGGCAAAAAAACAAACAAACCTTACATGTATTTTTCAAATCCTACCACTGCATTTAAGTGGTCAAAGTAACATGTCTGTATATAAATTGTTAATTATTAGTAACTAATAAAGGAATCGTTGTTCTAAATGGAAAGTCATTCCTTTTTGAAGATCAGAACTTTCTAGCTGGGTTTTCTTCCTTTGAAGCACTTTCTTTTTTTTTTTCTTTAGAAGTTTCTTTAATAACTATACTGTTAATGCAAAATTTCTCAGTTTTAATTAAAAAATATATTTTATTCTTTTTATTGAATAATATTTTAGTTGGGTTTATAATTTTTGGTTGACAATTGTTTTCTTTTAGCACTTTGTCTTTCTGTTGACTCCAAAAATATATATTCTGCATATTTCGTTAGTTTCATCTTCCAGTTCACAATGTTTTTTCTTCAGCTCTGCTTAATTTCATGTTTAATGTACATCTATTTTTTTCTCATTCATTTAGTTTTATCTACAATAGTTGTATTTTCTCATTTTTAGAATTCTACTTGGTTGTTTTACACAAACACCCCCTTTTGAGAGGATATTTTTCCTTGCTGGTCTTTTTTTTTATTCTCCTTTTTATTTCCTAAAGCATTTTCTTTAATTTTCTTAAAATATACCCATTTTTAAATTTTGTGTCACATAATTAATATATATTTGTGGTCCTTGGGAACTAATTATGCTCTTTGTTAACTATACTGACTCTTGTTTATACTGGCTAGTTTTCTCATGTGTTTAAAATTTGGGTAGGTTTCTCTATGGGAACCAGTGAGGTCTGGGTTATAAGTACACCTTTATAGAAGGATATGCATTTGCTTCTTCAAATGACCCTGGGTTGCTATAACCACAGCCCATTTTAAAGTTGATTCTTCTGCTTGGGGTTTCCAGTCAACATAGATAATGTGAACTTAATCCCCCATTCAGATAAATTCATTTTCATCTTTCTTTTACCAGTGGTCAGATCATTTCTAACTTAGCTTTTTACTGAGACTATAGGTCCTTGAGATTTCCCAGTTTTGGAAGGGAGCTCAAGTTCCAATTTACCAGCTTACTTAGGTTCCTCTTTCTAGTCTTCTGTCCCCTGCAAGGCTGTTGTAACTAACGCTGCTTCAGAGATTGACAAATGCTCTCAGCATAACTGCAACTTCAGCACTAACTCCTTCTTTAGTTTTGACTTCTGGTGATTTTTCTGGCTTTCAGGTCAGCTCAGCTCTGAACTAAAAGTATGCATGTTGTATTTTTTCCAGAGTATCTATATGTTTTATTTCAGGAGGAATTTTCAAGCTCTCCAGCTATTGACCAGACATACTATTGCACAAATTTCTTTCTAAAAGTAGTCACTTTTCACTTTATTGTTAAATACCACCTTTTTTTGAAGAGATGGATTATGCATATGTATGTTGGAAATATCTACTAAGTGGCCTACTACTGACATGCTATCTATTACAGAAAATGGTAGCAAATTTGAAATAATTTTGTCTTTTTGAAAAAGAAATATGTGCCTTGTTGTTAAATGTTTTGCCATGAGCTAACCTGTGGGGTTTTTGTGTTCACTCGCTGTCTGCTATTTAAAATAATAACAAAATCTATCTAACTGGGCATATATGAACTATATTACCTCTAATAGGCCTAGAAGTCTAGAACAAATGAGGAATTTTCTGTCTACCTGTCCAAATTATGGGTATCTCACTGATATATCTGGGATGAATGCATAATTGATGTTACTAAAACTTAAATTCCATATTTTATAATAAAATAAAATTATTATTATTATTTTATAATAAAATAAAATATTTAGAAGTTCTGATATTTTCTTTCCCCTATCCCAGTGGCTAATCATAACCTCTCTGGGATACAGATGTTTTTGGTTGTCACAGTTAGTAGAAGGTACTTCTGTCTAGTGGGAAGAGGTCAGGAATTTGGCTAAATACCCTACAATGCTTGAGATAGCTCTCATCACCAAAGAATTATTTTTCAAGGCTGTTAAAAAGTGTTCAGGTTAAGAATTACTGAATTAAAGACAAATTCCTCAGAGAGGCAATTTCAGTGTTTTAGTTCCATTCCCCAACTGCTAGCTTTCAAAGTCCTTCTGATTTAAGTACAAGGTGCTATGTAGTCTTCTGTCCCCAGATAACCCACATCCTGCTCATTTCTTCCCTTCCAGTTCTTAGTGTTTTATAGATTTGGTGTGTGAATTGTTTTTTAGTTGTAGTTTTTATGATTTAATGTCACAACATAGAACTAGATGGTTTGCCAGATTCAAGAGAAGGGCTTTATTTTCTAAACATTTGTTTCAGGCAAATATTAAAATAACATCATTATTCTAAACCAAAGGGCCTGGTATATATTTACTTTTTCTGTGAAAATAAACTCAGGGAGACTAGAGTGTAATATCTCATACAGTCACAGGGTTCTGGTTCTAAGACTAAAGACAGGTGGGATAAAGTGAGATGGAGTGGGGAGTACAAGAATGGAATAAACACAGTAGAGTGTGTGTTGCAGTGATATTTAAAAAGCCCCACGTGGCATATTTGAACCTTAGTTTATCTTGGATGAGCTGGTAAGCAAGGTCTAGGGCAGATAGGACAGGCAGAAGACCAGAGAGGGTAGGAAGTGAATACAAGCTCCAAACCACTGGTTAAAGAGGTCTTTGAGAAATGTTTGCTAGAAATTAAAGGGAAGCTTTTCACTGGATTCTGTTCAATCATGACACAAACCTGGCTCAGTCAGAGAAGGAGAGGTCAGCGGATGGGGTAAAATAAACCATTGCTATGAAGGGTGCTCAGGGCTCCGCTGGCCTGGGGCCAAACAGCACATTCCTCCCCACCTCTCCCCTCAGGACTTACCCAGGCCTGAGCCCACCCTGCCAATAGATGCGGTTTGGCCGATCAGTGATTTTCCACTTCAGTGAATGTCCAGGTCAGAAAGCCCTTGGACCTCATTTATTCCACCTTTGCATTAATTGGTGAAGAAACCAAGAGAACGGCAGCTCCTGCGCCCCATTCTGGGGAGGCTCTTATTTTTGAGTGCAGTGGTCCTTGGTTGGAGAGACCTGAGAGCAGGCACTAACTATTCCTGATCTCACAGGTCCTGAAAGGGAAGTGAGAGGGGTCAGAAGTGTGCCCAGAGATCGCCCTGGCATGGGGAGCAATTCGGCTTGTGCCTGAAAGAACATTCAGCCCAAAGTGGAGCCTAATTCTCAGCCTCTGGGAGCAGATGCAGAGAGGCGTTTGAAGCCTGGATCAATGCCTTTTTCCACAAGGAGTGAGAAAATAAAATCCATGTTGAACCTTCTCAGACTGCTAATGAAAAGGAGACAGAGCTGTGGGTTGGGGGCAGCCAGGGAGTTGGGAGAGGAGGCATTTATCCATTGAACTTTTTCTGCTTATGCAATAGATCTTCATTATCTCCTCTGTCTTGTGGTTCTCCAGTTCCCCAGGGAGACGCTTAATAACATAAACTGCCTAATAAGCAGTGACATATGCCCTCAAAGAGCTGATGGCAGGGGAAGGCAAGCCTATCTCCTAGTCCAGTGTGCTTTCTTTCTCACAGCTGATCTTTGAGGTACTGGCCAGAGTCAGAGAGAAACGGCAGCAGGCTCCCCACACAGACCTCCAGCATTTCTGGGTGGAAGCTGGCTTCCGGGCAATGTTGCCAATCACTCTCCCTGCTGCGCGCTCTTGAGCATGGATTTCCTACTTGGGCACTGTCTTAAGCTCCCCCTGAAAGTCACACTTCCTTTTTCATTTTATTTACCAAACACTGCAGAGCACTCAGTGTGTGCCAGATAATGTTCTAGGTGCTTTACAAATATCGAGCTATTTAATCTACAGAAGCGTGTTAAAGAATTAGGAACTGTTTCTAAGCTCTCTTTAAGGATGAGGAAACAGGGGCATGAAAGGGTAGTCTGTCAGCTACAAGGAATGCGAAAGCTTCCACGCACTTCTAATCTCTAGTCTGGGTGTGGGCACGGCCTCATATTTCTCTCTGCTCTGTGGCACTGCGAGTCTTGCACATGTTCCTATGTCTCAGGCGGGCCTTCCCAGGGTACCGCTTTCAGCCCTGTAGGGGACATCTACACGTTCCTCTCATATGTCCTTTCATTTATGCAGTGCCAGCTAATTCACCATCCAAGAATTTCCTCAAAGATCAAAACTCAAAGAGACATTTCTCTCCTAAGAAAATGACCTGAAAAACGATTTATGATTAATGTCAAGAGGGAACATGGGGGATGCTGGGATAGCTCCCTGGTTGAGCACTTGCCTTGCAATCATGAGGTCCAGGGTCCGATTCCTAGCCCTGCCCATGCAAGCCCCCTATGCTGAACTGCAGCACAACTGGCCACTGCCAGGTTGTGAGCAAAAGTTCTCACCTCCCATGTGGGAGGTCCCTGGTCCACCTCATCCACCTGTATGAAATGAAACCATGTCACAATGAACGATGTACAACTAGGGAGACTGCTCTGGGCCCTCCCCCTTCACTCTCCCTCTCACCTTCTCTCAAAAAAAATAAAAAAAATAAAAATTAAAAAAAAATAGGGAACATGGCATTTATATTAGATATAGTGCAAAGGTTTAACTATCACCAAAGATAGAGGGTTAGAATACTTTTATCAATAACTTTTTAATTTTATTTTATTGTTATTTCATGGCTTATATTATACATCTTGAAATTATCCTCAATGTATCTGCAAATTATAGTATAACACTTTACGTATAAGAAACTTACATATACTTCCATTTTTCTTCCTGTATTTGTATTGCTGTTAAACATTATACTTCTATAGTAATAAACTTCACAATGCACTGTTATTATTTTTGTCTTAAAGAGTCAATTATTTTTTTTTAAAGATTCAAAAAATGAGGAGAAAGTCTTTATTTTTACCCATGTAGTTAGTATTTTTGCAACTCTTTGTTATGTTGTATAGGTCCATACTTTCATCTGGGATCACCTACCTTCTGCCCAATATACTTCCTTTATGACTGATTACCCACACTGCTTTAAGATGAAGAAGGTTTTATTTTACCTTAATTTTTGAAATATGTTTTTGCTAGGTAAAAAAATTCCAAGTTAATTGTTCTTACTTTCAGTACTTTAAAGATATCGATTCACTGACTTTTAGCTGGCCTTGATTCTGACACACACAAAAAATATATATTGTCATCTTTGAAGTTCTTATAGTATGTAAGGTAGTAAAAAATAAATTTAAAGAGGACTGTGATAAATTAAATATATGTACTATGTGATTTAGAAAAATCACTAAAATATAGACTATACAAGTATAGCCAACAGTGAAGATAAAATGTAATCCTAAAAATATTCAATTCAACGGAAGACAAGAGAAAAAACGGAGTAAAGAAAAATTGGGACAAATAGAAAACAAATAACAAGATGGTAAACTTAAATCCAACCATGCCAATAATTATATTAAATATAAGGGGCCTCAATACACCAATTGAGAGGCAGAGATTGTTGGAGTAGATTTTTTTTTATTGCAGCATCCATCTATATACTGTCTACAAAATACTCACTTTCAAAATAAAGATACAGGTAGGGTAAAAGTAAAAGAAAAGAAAAAGATATACCATAAAAAACACAAATCATAAAAAAGTTGGAGTGGCTCTTTTGATATCAGATGATATAGGCATTAAGACAAGGATGAGGATGGATACTTTAAGATGATGTCAACTTATCAAGAAGGTATAACAATCCTAAATGTGTATGCACACAATGACAGACATTTAAAATGCATAAAGTCAACACTCCTCTCTCAGTAATTAATAAAACCAATAGACAAAAAATCAGTAAAGATATAAGAAAATATTAAAAACATTACCACCAAATTTACCTAGTTGAGATATATATATCAATTATATATCTCAAATATATATCTCAAGGATTGTTATACCTTCTTGATAAGTTGACATCATCCAATTCTATCTCCCATCAGACTCATCCCCCGTCACTGCCCTACCTTGCCACCCAAACTTCTCTCTTATCAAGGCCACCAAGGGTCTTCATGGGGCCAAATTCCATGATCAATGTTCACCTCTCATTTTTCTTGACTATCAGCAGCATCTCACCCAGTGGATTGTTTCCTCTGGAAATTCTTCTTTCATTTTGCCTCCTGGACACAATACCATATTCTCCTGATTTCCTCCTATCAGACTGTTTGCCCCTTTTCAGCCTCTTCCGCATTCCTCCTCACAGCCCCCGCTGTTCCAGCTCTCCAGTTCAGTTCTTTTTTCTCTATGTATACTCATCCCCTTGGTGATCTCATTATATTTATGGCTTTAAATAATATTCTCTCAATTTTATATCTCCAGCTGCATTAGTTTCCTTTAGCTGCTGTAACAAATTCCCATAAGCTTAGTGACTTACAATAACACAGATCTATTCTCTTGTAATTCTGTAGGTCAGAAGTTTAAAATGAGTCTTATGGGACTAAACCAAGGTGTCAGCTGAGCTGATTCCTTCTGGAGGCTCCTGGGAGAATCTGTTTCTTGCCTCTTCCAACTTTTACAGGCTGCCAACATTCCTTGTCTTGTGACCATATTACTTTCATCTCTGCTTCCATCGTCATCTCACCTCCTCTGACTCATTTCTTCTGTGTTGTTCTAAGAACCACTGAGATCACACCTAGACCACACAGGATAGTCTCTCCATCCCAAGATCCTTAACTTAATTGCATTGGCAAAGTCCCCTTTCCCATATAAAGTAACATTCACAGGTTCTGTAGATTAGGATGTGGACATATTTGGGGGGGTCATTATTTTATACCAGCCTAGAGCTCTCTATAACTCCAGACTTGGATACCCAATTGCCTACTCTGCTGGAATATCTCACAGGCATCTTAGCACCAACAGGATGATAAGTGAACATTTCCTCTTATAGTCTTTCTCATCTCAGTTAATGCCAACTCCTTCTTCCTAGTTGCCCAGTCTAAAAACTTTGCAGTCTCCCTTAGTTCTTCTCTTTTCCCCTTATCTACCACATTTAATTTCAGTGGAAAATTCTATTGCCTCTCTCTTTAAAACGTACCAGAATCTTCTCACTTTATACTACCTCTAGTGTTATCAGATGGTCTCAAGTCACCATTATTGTTCACCCAGATTATTGCAACATCCTCCCAGCTTTCTGCACTGCCCAGATGCAGGGTATTTCCTACACAGTAGCCCGAGGGATCCTGCTAAAACCTAAGTTAGATCATGCCATTCTTCTTAAAACTCTCCAATAGCTTCCCATTTTACTAATAATACCCATCAGACACTACATGACTTGTATCATTATCTAGCTGGCCTCATCTACTACCCCATCTTCTCTACTTACTCTGCCCTAGATACACTGAACTCCTGGGTATTCTTTGAAAATGCCAGGCAGATGCCTGCCTCGGGGCCTTTGCACATGCTGTTTCCTCTGTCTCAGAAACTTTTCTCCCAGCTGTCTATGTAGTTCACTCTCTCACATCTTTCAGGTATTTTCTCAAATGCTACATTCTCAGTAAAGATTTCCCTGACTCACACAGGTTAAAACCCAGTCCATATCTTCTCCAACCTCAGCTCTCTTTCTCTCTCTCTTCTGCTTTATTTTTTTCTCTATTGCTTGTTTTGCTTCCAGTCATTGATATCTATCAGTCTACCTGTTTTACATAATTGTTTTGTTTGTGGTTTCTCCCCCTCCATATTGTTTGTTTTTCTCTTATAAGCTATAAATTCCATGAGAAATGTATTTTTATCTGGCTTGTTTCCTTCCAAAGCTAAGAAAAGTGCTTGAGTCCTACAGAACGGTAGGAGTCAACACATATTTGTTAGATCAATAAAAGAAGGTTTTTTTCTATGTAGACATACAGAAGGTTAGTAAATGTGGCATTTACTACCCCTGGTCTTCTATTAATTTAATCATTCAATGTTTGCTAAGAGTTTGCTCAGAGACTAGCCCTCAAGAAGCTCACAGTTTTGGGGGGAGATATATGAGCTGTGATAGTGTGATTTATAATAAGCAGTATATGTCTGATCTTCATCTTTAGTTCCTGCCACAGAGTTCCTAAAACGCTTGGAATTTCCTATGCTGAAAGCTATACAGGTGTCTTTTGTTATGTTATTGAGGTGACTTTTGGAAGCTACCTAAAGATGCGAGCTGATTCCCAGGGGAGCCAACCATGTGGTTAGAGGTCTGGAACTCTCAGTCCCACCATCCGATTTCTGGGGAGGGGAGAGGGACTGGAGATTGAGTTCAATCACCAATGGCCAATGATTTAATCAATCATGTCTGCATAATAAAAATGCAAAACAACAGTGTTTGGAGAGCTTCCTGGTTGGTGAACCAAGACACTTCCATGTGGCACCATGCCGGGCCCCAAACTCCAAGAAACAGAGGCTCCTTTGTTTGGGACCTTGCACTATAAATCTTTTCATCTGGCTGTTGATTTGTATCCTTTAATGTCCTTTGTAATAAACTGGTAATTTAGTGAGTAACCTGAGTTCTTGAGTTCTGTGAGCCACTCTTGCAAATTCAACAAACCCAAGGAAGGGGTTGTAGGAACCTGTGATTTATAGTCAATGGGTCAGAAGTGCACGTGACTACCTGGACATGCAATTAGCATCTTGTGAGACTGAGCTCTTCACCTGTGACATCTAATGCTATCTCTGAGTAGAGAGTGTCAGAACTGAGTAGAATTGTAGGGTACCCAGCTGGTGTTGGAGAATTGCTTGGTGGTGTGGAGAGAAAACCCAAACGTCGGAATAAGTGTCAGGATTGGGCATGCAAACACCTAACTTTAATAGAAAGCAGACTTGAAAGTGCTCTAACAAAATTCACAGTGTCATGGGGACATAGAGGAGGGGGAGAGACATCCGATCTTGCTAGTGGCTTTGAGTGATTGGAAGTGGCTTCATGGAGAGGGTAGCATTGGAACTGTGCCTTGATGAATTTCTAGTTGTACCCTAAGCCCCAAGATCTGTGGCTCAAGGCAGGGTCAGGGTTCCTTTGAAGCACAGAATGGGACCTTTTTCCATAACTGTGACCCCGACACCCACCCACTTGAGGGTGGAAAGGCTAAACTTGGCCCATCCCAGAGACCTCTGGGGAGAGGATTAAAAGATCACATCTGCTGAGCAGAAGGCAAGGCCGTCACCAAGGTCAAAGCAGAAAGATGTCATTCTGAGTCTCGGCAGAGAACCTGGGCAGGAGATCAGAGCGATGCTGAAAAGGGGGCATGGGCGGGCAGGCCCACGGGCTCTGTTGTGAGGGCAGAAGAGAGTGTCATTCAAGAGCAAGGATAGAGTAACCGGCCGTCTAGCTCTGAATGGCTCTTCTATCTCCATCTCTAGGTGGCCTTGAAATCCCATTTGTCTGCAAGAGGACAGATGTTTTGTGGAAAAAACAATGACTTGTTGCCCCGGCTATCTCAAATCTGACCTTCTGTTCTCATCTCAAACTTCAGAGTAGACTGCTTCGGTTCCTTGTTTCTTGTGTCTTTCTCCATTCATGCAAAGGTCTTTAGAGGCAAAGGCAGAAACAAGTAAAGACTTGGTTTTGTAACTGCCCCTCCTCCTCTTGCTGTTTTCTCGGCATCCTTGGGCTTTCTCACAGGTGTAATGAACCTGGACCACATTTGCTACCATATGTGTAGCTATTGATTAGGGTGACAATGGTCATCCACAAGAATTTCCTGTGTGTCTGGCATAGCTCTGACCTCCATGGGGCTGCAAAAGGGGAAAAACTGATGGCAACCTAGGTTGAAAATGGTGGCAACCTGCAGCTGGGTCCGAGTCAAGGCTCGGGTGGCCTATGTTGTGTGGCGTCCATGGCCAGAGGGCTCAGCTGGCATATGAAAGGCCCTCCCCTACTTTACGGTGCTCCTTGCCATGGAAATGAGCATCCTGAACGTAGTCCTGATTTTGTTCCACAGAGAGCTCAGAGACCCAAGGTCGTGGCCTATCTTGTTTCTGCATCAGACCCAGCCCTTTCCCTGGGGAGATGGGAGCCCCCACATTAATCTGTTTCCATCCAGCCATGAAGATGAATAAGGGGCCCCCGGACCACTCACAGCCAGCACAGGACCGGTACTGTGCAGGGGGCGCAGCTGAGGGTGCAGGACCCGCAGCACCTCCTTTACTTGTATCAAGTGATGCCCCGCGTACTCCCCTCCCCTCCCTCTGTCGGGGGGTGGGGCGGGGGGTGATAGCTTAAGTAAATAACTCACCTTAGGAAAGCGAGAAAAGGGGTAAAACCTGGGCCTCTTCAGCAGAGTTCCCCACTGAGTTAAGCCCTAGATCCAGATATTCTGAGCAGGCACACAATTGGGGGTTGTAAGAGACTGAGTGCAAATAGATCAGGAGGAAGGGAGGAAAGCTCAGTGACTAGGCCACCCTCAGGAAGGCGCCATCGCACCCGTGGGCTCCCGACTGCCCACTGCAGCAGATCCGGGGACAGAATCAGCAGCTTTAAGGTCCACGCCAGCTGGTCTGCAGCCTCAGCACTGGTCACTTCAACTATTTACTCAATTTTGCAAAAAAACAACAATAAAAACAAACCCAAAAGACAAAACCAAAATAGCAAAATCTCTTTCCCTTATGTGATATCATTTCTAGCTGCCATGATCATAGTGATTACATACGCATGCCTTTAGCCGCAGCTAACATGGAGCCAGGCCACCTTAGTAGGAAGCCCCATTCTGCAGCTTGCTAGCTCACTGTGTGGGGAGGGGGGAGGGTCAAGAGTCTTCTCTGTGCCTCAGTTTCCTCATCTGTGGAATGAAGATAATAACAGAATCTACTTTGGGGGGATCAAATGAGTGAAATTCTTAGAAGATTCTGTTATATGAATGTGAAATAAAATTGATACTGCGGGTGGATTAGCTAGCCTGCTACCCCACCCCCACCCCCGTGAGGCCTCCTGGACTCCTCCATCTCCCTGGGTGGGTTCAGGAAAATAAAACCCATGCCTTTGCCCCAGGGTTTCCCCTCTGCAAGGAAAGTTCTGGAGTTGGGAGCACATGGGCACCCGTCTTTGCTGTAGCATGTAGCACCCACTTATCACCTTTTAGACTTAAGGCTTTTCGGAGGCAGGGGGCTGTCTTAGTTACCTCTGTTTCGCTTATGCAGTCATAGTACATGACACACAGAAAGAACTCAAGAAGTACTTGTTGGAAATAAATAAAATTTTCTTTCCACCTAATGGTTTTGGACATTACCGTTCCCAATGATCTCACAGCAGCCAAGGGAGCACAGCAGGGTTGGGATTATTGTCTGTTTTTCAAGACTCAAAGAAGGGGTGCCAGCTTCCAAGTTTGCATGAGTAGCAGGCCAGGGTACAGACGCAGGTTTCTGTCCCGGGCACCTCCTGTGAGGGCGCTCTTTCCTCTTAGGTTATTCACCATTTCTATTCCAGTGACTGTGCTCATCTCTTGGCTTATTCTAGCCACCCCAGTGGATCCTGCTTATAACACAGACAAGATGGTAGCTCAGTGCCTGGAAGCCCTGTGAGACAGGGGCTTGGAGAGGTGGCCGGGCTTGTCCACTGGGCCCCAGGCCAGGCCTGCTCTCAGCACAGCACTGTAAGCAGTGACACTCTCATGTTGCTCTGTGAAAACACCCTCGGGCACCAGGCCACCTGCGCTACAGGCATCCTGGCCCTTACCCACATTCCTGAGCCCCCAGAGGGCGGAAAGGGGATTGTTGTGGTAGATGTTCCTTGGTCATTAAGATGGAAAGAAACAGAAAGAAGTATGCTTTTCTTCTTCATCTTCTTCTGGCTGCCTGAAAATGCTCTGGCTTCCAAATGGCCATGTGGATTTGCCCCATCCTCCCCTTGGATGTAGCCTGTCTGTTTCTGGCTCCTGGGGCTATAGACCTGTCAGTGACAGTAACTGTGTGGGGAGAGGTTGCTATTGAATTCTTGTGGCCATTTGCCCTAGGAAGCTCTGGGAAAATAGTGCTGTACAATTATATATCACCTATCACTTTGCAAGTCACTTCTTCATCCATTATTCATATGACCCTCACAGCACTCTGCCTAGGACAGTAGGATATTACTGTTGGGGCAAAAATGGATTTTGTCAATCTCAGACAGCTTAGATTGGCTGTGACCCTAATCATAATTCCTGGTGTGAAAACTATGGCATAGGAGTCTAATGCAGCCCATGATGGAGACGATGGAGCCGTTCCCAAAAAAATGTGACCTGGCACAGGGCCAGCACACCTGGCTTCTGGTCTCACTCGCCAAAGGAACTTGGGCAAAGCACAGTCCCCTCTGGGCCTCTGTCTGCGAGGTGAGATTTATGATCTGCAAGAGCTCACACAGCTATTTGGAAGAGGATATATCCACAGATAACATTTGAGGGTTATCAGATACCTAATGTGGACACCCCTATGTATCCACACACTGAGGTGGGCTAAACGTTTGCTGAAACGCACAAATTCATGAACATGTTGCTCCATTTGTTAGCACATCAGTAGACCATGCCTTTCTGAAGCATTTACTCCTGATGCCATTGTAGGGTTTTTTGCTTTTTATAGTGATGTTTCCGTGTTCATGAAATGCCTCCTGGAATTTCAGAAGGGTTGGTTGTAAGAAGACGAGGTGGTATCCAGGAGACCCTGTGGAACCTGTACCTAGAGAGATCTCTAACGTGGCCCCAGAAAATGGTCTTCCTTCTATTTCCTTTTTGGCAGCAGAGGAACCTAGGACCGGGAATCAGGACCCCAAGCCTTCCTCTTTCCTCATAGTCAGGCCCCCAAAATAGAGTCAATGGCCATTTCTTTCTAGGTCCTATGCTTATTAGGAGAGTCGCAGGCCCATGGCTGCCCTGTGTGTTGCTTGTTCAAATTCCACTCCGGGCAGCACCATGGCAGAGCATGGTGAGCACCCAGCAACCCTGACTTTTGTTGTAAATTGCATGTTACTCCACAAATACCCTGAGAAACAAACAAACAGACGCTCAGTCGGTTATTTTGCCAAGCCCAGCAGTGTACAGCTGAAGTGAAATGCTAAAGTAGAAATGACAATTGTCATCAGTTCAAGAAACAAAATGCCAGGTTGAAAAATGAGACTTTCAACATGTTTATGATCAGTGGATATAATCCACAGTCACATGTCTCTTTCTCCTGGGCTATAGCCAAGTTCTAACAAAGTAAAAAGTGAAGAAGAGTTCTATTTAGCTTTAAAAAGTAACATTATAGGAGTAAAAGCTTGTAATGACTTTATAACATTTAACATCAGCCATTTAAACAAATATCATTTATTGAAGCATGTAATTGTGATAATGTCAGAGAGGAAATTTATTAAAATATGATGAAAATTCATTGAGTAAGCAAAATTGTATTAATTGCTCTTGAACTTAATAGTGTTCTTTTAAATTTGATTAGATGTTTTAGGTCCTTATTCACACCTCCTTGCAGAAACTCTAATATATATTGATTACATATTACTGAGATAGGGAACTCAATATAAATCAGTGAAATTATTTGTTATATCTCAAATGGATATAAAATATGTGTTTTGAGGGTGTCACTAGAATTTTAAAACTAAGAGAGAAATTGTAAGAGAAATTTGCTTTGAAGGATAGGGCCTAGAAAAGGGAATGATTTTAATGATCGAATTTGTATGTGTTTAACTTCCCGAGCTTCTCATTTAATAGAAGGGGGTGGGGGTGAGGGGCTCCTGAAAATTAGAACACAAGTGATCGTAGAAATTCTTGCGACTGCCTAAAAGGAGTACAGATTTTGAAAGAGTGAGCAGAAAGGAAAGAAAATGCAAGACGAAGAGTCAGGCTGGGGGTTATTAGGGGCCTGGCAGGTCTGGTCAGGCCGTCCCCGCCCCCTCCTGCAGGCAAACCTAGGGCCTGAGACGCGACACAGTCGCACCATGTGGCTCTGCCCCCCCCACCCCCAACAGCAGCACGGATGACAGGCGCCATCAGCCGCAGTCCATTTTTCACTGACAAGGTTTCTTAAAATAAAGCTGTTCAAAGCTCCGGAATCCAAACCCTGGGGTCACGGTGAGCTGCAGCTCACACACACCCTCCACCTACGCCCCGCCTCTTGCAGCTAATTTCTTTCACGTGTTGGGTATAAAGGGCGCTCTATATAAACTCGGCACTCGCATCGGAGTCTTTCATCCAACGATCCACAAGGACTTCACGTTTTATGGAAGGAGCGTGAGAGGCAAGCCAGGTTAATGACATGCCTAAGGTCACGGGGAAAGTCAGCAGGGAAATGGAAACAGAGCTGCCCTGCTCGGCTTCCTCACCTTGCAGGTCTTCGCCTGGCCTCCCAGTGCTTTCGTATAATACGCAAAGCCACTGATGAGGACACAGGGTGAAATCGCATTTTTCCTGTTCTTCTCTTGTCCGGCAGTTGGAAAGACTGTTCTGAGAAGGTAGTGCTCAGTTTCTAAAATGTTCAACATACCGGTACAAGACCTCCTGAAAGTAACTAGGAAAATAGAATCCACAGCTTTCCTTTCTTGATGATGATGATGATGATGATGGTGGTGGTGGTGGTGGGGGTGGCAGTAGTAGGATTTTAGGCTTTCCTCCATTACAGCCCTTTAGAACCACAACGCCCTTGTGGTCATGAAGGCCACCCCTTCTACTGATCCTGAAGGACAGCAAGTGTGGGGCAGAGACAGGGGTCCAGCCCTCTGCTAGGCTTAGGATCCTGTTAAGGATGGGATGGTGACAACTATTTGTTTTCACCATCTTGCACTCTCTGTCCCAAGAGAAAATAAGGTCTCTGTAAACTTCAGCTTGAGAGTCTCCAGGAAAGAGAACGTTAATTTTGTTGACAAATTCCAGAGTCCTAAAGTCCAAGTCTTAATTCTTTGTGCAAACTCTCGGTCCTGAGTTTGCATGGCCCCCTTGTGCCCCTAATTAGTCTTGTCATGAGCTCCTGTGCTGTTGTTTTAAACACAACCCTGTGTCTTGGGAGTCAAGGAATTCTTCAGGGGAGCAGTGTTGTATTTGTGTCTATTTTAAAAAAAAATGGTCATCACTCTTCTCGCCGTGGCTGCCATCATTTTTCCGTGGAGGTGTTGCCATAGAGACGTTGTCTGATCCATCTCTATTGATAGCCCCCGTTAAAGGGGGCCCTGAATAGGCACTGAGGTAGGTAAATGTATGCAGTGACATTGAGCGGATGATTCTATTCTGAACAATTCCTGCACCATTTGTTTCTGTGCTTGTCTGAGGGCTGGGACACGGTGTTGGGTTTTGTTGCACGTGTTCCCCTCACAGGCCTGGAGTTAATGCAAGCCTTGTTTGGAAGCACTGAAGCAGAACTTTTTCTGCTGCCAGGGACAAAAGCTTCACAGGCCACCTCGGAGGTTGCTTTGGGAAGCTGTGTCTCCCGGGCTCCCAAAGGAAATGGGAGAGAACACGGAAAGGGACGCAGCGCCCCTCAGCAGCCCCCAGCCCTCCCAGAGGCACACATCTGGCCCCACGGAGTCTTCTTTGGCGAAGTGTGGGCTTCTCCAATCGAGGGTTTTAATTTGATTTGCCTCTTTCTAGTCTGTTGAGAGAAATCATTTTGAAGATGTGTGTGCTTTTCTGTCTGTGCTGAGAGTGTATATTTGCACAGCTCTCTGCTCCGCCGTTTCCCTCTTGGGTGCTGGAGAAGATGCTCTCCTAGGAAAAACAATGATTGTTTCATTGGTTTATGCCTTTATATGTAAACCAAATAGTGCCCCAAGTTCTCTCTGAGAAAATGAAAAGGAGGAAGGAAGGGAGGGAGGGAGGGAGGGAGGGTGGTGGGAGAGAGGGAGAGAGGGTTAATTGAGCACCTTGTGTCCTAGAACAGTGTCTGGGACTAGGTAAGTCACCACAAACGAATTTTGTTGAAGGATGAATGAATGTTTAAAGCCAGGCATCATGCTGGGAGTTTCCAGAAATATTTTCCCACTTCATCTTCACAAACCGGGGACAAGAGTATTATTAGCTCCTTTTTACAAAAGGGTGAAATGACTCACCCAAGGCCACAAGGAAGATGAGTGGTGGCCTCTGGACTCGATTCTGGGTCTTTTCATCCTAAGTCTAGCACTTTTGTCCAGACCACAACAGCCCTGCCCCTTGCCTCTGGGTTTTGTGGCCTCTGCCCAGGGGCCAGAGCTGTGTGAGCTAGCTCAGCAGCCTCACGTTAGGGCACGAGGGGGCCTGGGTGAGGTCACCCATTTCCTCGTGCTCTGGCCCTGACCCCTGTCCTGTGCTGTTTGGCCCTGGCCAGCCCCTGCCTGGTGTTAGCAGCACTGTAGAAGGGAAGGGCATGAGGATGGAAGTGGAAACTGCGAAGCTACATGCATTTCCGGAGCTGTAGCATTAGGTCCAGGGCGGCTGGTGTAACAGGGGTTCTGGGCCGCAGATGTTTGCTTTTCTGGTAAGTTGCTCCCTGTGTGGGTCATGTCTGCTGAAGGCTGGTGGGCAGGAGAGGGGACAAGCTTTGTCTCTGCCTTGCAGAGCTTTGGTGTGTGGATTTGGGGACACAGAAATCCAATGTTCATTCATCCATTCCTCACTCTTAACCTCATTCATTCATTCAAATACTCAGTGCGCACTCTGGTAGGACATGAACTGGACACAGGAGTCTAGTGAAAAGGATGCAGAAATGAATAAGAGCTGGGCTCTGTTTCCCATAAACTCAGCAATGCATAACTTAAGCACCTACAATAACATCTTTCCTTTTAAGTTTACAGACTGCTTTCGCATCTCTTACCTAAGTTTTGCCATATACTATGTGGTAGGCATTCATGCTAAATCCACTTAGCAGATGAGGAAAACAACACTCAGAGAAGTTGTCCGAAGTCCATGAACGGTGGGCCTGTGCTTGAACCCCAGTTCTTAGATCCCAGTCCCATGCAGGGTTCAATGGTTCAGGTCTGGAGATGCTTTTCCTAGTGTCTCTCTGCCTGCCCTTTTGTAACTAAGGAGTCAGCTGGTTTGGGATAACACGATGCTACCTGTACTAGTTCTATTTGGCTCCTTCAAATTGCCAGATGCTGTGGTGGAGGGAGGCAGGTAGCCATGTTTAATAGAACTCTCCAGGAAAGACAGCATTGGCTATGCTCTTGAGAGTTCAAAATATACTCTTTTGTGCTAAGGGAGCGATTTTCAATTTAGATTGCTCACTGGGAACTTGCACTGAGAAACCCTTAGGCTGGGGCCCCATTCCAGAGTCCGTGATTAATTGGTCTGCGATGGAGCCCAGGTACTGCTACTACTCACATCCGTTCTAGGCTGGGGTGTTTCATGGCCCCACTCAAAGAGCTCAGTTTGGCCTGTTCCGCAGGGGTCCCCTGATGAGGATGCTGGAGGGGGGTGAGGAGTGCGTGCTCCAGTGGTGGTCTAGGTGTGGGGATCTCATGTCCTGCTGGGCTGCAGGCTGCAATGTTGGGACTGTCATGAACACTTGGGGGTACATTAGAAATTAACATCTAATTAGAGGTGATCTGAAGTTAAAGATCGCCTTCCCTGACCTAGGAAATGCCTGTGACATCGTCAAATTTGTTTCCCTGCTTTTGTGGACAGTGTTTAGAGAGGTGAGGATGGTGTGCCCAGAGAGGTGGCCTGAGCAGGAATAAGACATACCCCCTCCTGTTATGGAGCCAGCAGTCTGGAGAGAAAATGCACAGATCATTTCCATAGAGTGCGGTGTGGAGAATAAGGTGGCAGACCTGCTGGCAGGACGAAGGCCAAGAGGAATTTCTCCAGGCTCAACTGTAGGAGGCACATTGCAAGTGGAAGGCACGGCAAAAAGAAAGGGAGGCGCTGCTCAAGAAGAGCAAGAGATCCAGTGGGGTAACCAGAGGGGGGACTGGCGAAGCACGTGGCTGGGGCGCAGACTGCCTTTGCACTTGATTCTAGAAACGAGGGACAACTAGGACAGGAGTTCAAGCTAGGGAGTGACATAGCCTGTGTCTTGGGATCATCCAAGCTGCACTGTAGCGAATGCATTGGGCTGGCAGGGATTCCAGTGAGCAGCAGAGACTAGGAGAGACCCAATATAAAACAAAATTGAATGTTGACTATAATTAAGAAAGAAAAACAATTTTTTTTAAAAAAGATTTATTTATTGTTTTTGACAGAGAGAGAGGTACAGAGACAGAGACAGAGAGAAGGGGGAGGGCCCAGAGCAGTCTCCATAGTTGCACATTATCGGTTTTTCCACATAGTTTCATTCCACAGGTGGGCGGGGCAGCACAGGGCAGGAACTGGGCCAGGGTCTCGCCCCAGTGAGAACTGAACAGGGGAACTCCCCAGTTCAGCATATGGGTCTGCATGGGTCGGGGCCGGGATTCGATCCTCTGTCCCCGGGGCTGCAAAGTGAGCACCTAACCCACTGAGCCATCCCGGCTTCCCTGAAAAACAATTTTTAAAAGTAAACATAAAAAAAGTGAATACTCCCCCTCCCAAAATAAAATAAAATAAAATAAAATAAAATAAAATAAAATAAAGTAAAGTAAAAGCTGCTCAGGGCCAGAAGCCGGTCGTGGCTCAAGATTGGAGAGGAGGGGATCCAGGAGGGTGCTCAGGCACCTGGGAAGGGCACTTCACAAGGAGAGGCCAACAGCACCTCCTGCAACTGCTCTTAGAAATCGGCTTTCGCCCCCTGCCCCTCCCTCCTGCTCACTGACCCCTTTTAGGGTCATCTCAGGCCATGCTCCCCAGGAACCTGGCTCTGCTGCCCCTTCCCTGTGAGCTCCTTAATTCCCAATGGAGACAAACTACCTTTCAACACTCGGGAGTGGACATGCCCATGTGTAGGGCCTTAAGCATCGGAGTCTATCGTGTTGACCAAATGCTCTGGGATCCCCAGTGCTGAGAGTTATTAGGGAAACCAAGGAGACGCTGACAATGAGGCTCTGCATGTCCCTACAGGGCAGGGCCAAGAGGCGCAAAAGCCCTAGTTGCTCTGGTGATCAGACACAAGGTGGGGAAAGTTTAAGGAAAGTTTAAAACAGCTGGGTGTGTTCATACCTCCAAAGACAGGGCTGAAACACAGGCGTCTTAAATGAGCAGAGCCTTTCTCTCAATGTTTGTTTCAATGTATTTGACGCTCAGGGGGCCTTTCCATCTAGGGATGATGGAAAGCCTTGGGGTCAGCCCTTGCTTGCTTTCTGGGGACAGTTACCTGCCCTTGTAGCAAAGACCAGGCCTGGGACGGAAAGGAAGGGGGCTCATCAGTCTGGGAAAGTTATAGTGTCACTCAGGGTACCTTTTGTGTCATAACTAAGTGTCCCACTTCATTCCCAGAGGACACACGAAGTCATCAGCACTAAGGTGGTAGATCTCCGCAGGCTCACGACTTTCAGCTGACAATTATATAAGACCCACACCCCACTTTCTGTAATATACAAACACATAGTCTAAAAAAGAAAGAAAAATAAAGAGCAATGAATTGCTAGAAGTTTGTAAAACATCACTGGCAAACAAAAGAAAGACCGACTTCACTTCATCATAGAAGAATCTGTTTTGTAGCATCTGGCAACATTCAGGTGGAAGAAACTCTTGGGAGTGACTGGCTTTGTGATGTAAATAACACAAAAGTGTCCTTTTCTAAAACTTACACTAAGAATAAGACAGGTCTTATACTAAAACAAAACAATAACAACAAAAAAATCCATAAATGAAGAAGATAAGGCCCTCTCTTACAAAATGCCCAGGGCCACACTCCGAGAATAGTTGCCTCTCTGCAAGTCCTGTTACCCTGAGCGTCACAAAGAACTACTAGCCGCTCTCCTGGCTGATGCTGCTTTTTTTTTTTTTCTGTCCAAGAAAGACTGCTTTCAAAAAAGCGTTTTTGAACAAATTGTGCCTTTTGAGAGAGCACAGGGATAGAACAGAAGCCGTCAAGCTTTAATTTCTCTGCTAATTAATGGTTGATCATCTATCCTTTTATGATTCTTGACCCCAGAAGGAAAATTTATTAGTACTGTTAGATTTTGCACAGTCGTGCTAAATGAGGCATGTAATGCACTAATTTAGTGCCTCGTTAGCATAAGCAGGGCCTCCCCAGCCTGCTCCCTTGCTCAGTTGGTGCCCAAGGAAGGCTTTCTCCTGAACTGTGGGGAAGTTACTCAGAACAGGCACGAATTATGGGTGCTCAGCCAAGACTGGTGTATGTGGGGGTTGGGGGTGGACTTTCCCCCTTTCACCCCAACGCTTCAAACATTGAATCAGTCTTTCGTTTTAATGAGAGTATTTAAATCTTCAATCTTCAGGCTATTTCACAACAGTGTCCCCCCGGAAAAAAAAAACCAACAAATTTCCAGAGGGCTCAGCCTGTGCTGCTATTTTTTATCATTTCAATCCCCCTCTCAAAAGAAGAAACAAAACCTGACCCCTAAGAGTGGATTTCTGTTTAAGATAAGGGACAATTGGTGCCCCAGTTGACATATTTAACACAGGCATGTAGCCTAGATATTTCTGTGGTGTAAGTGCCAACTCAGTAAATGCCTGGGTTTGCTGCATACACACTGGAATCCCTGAGATGACTGCTTCAAGTTCATGCAATTCAGGGTCTGGGTTATAAGGGAGGCAGGGAAATGTGGAGATTCTCACTGGGCAGGGAGCCAAAGCTCTGCTCTGTGTCCGCTGCCAGCTCCCTTTAGGAACTGCAAGAAGGCACCTGCCCTTTTGGGACCTCTGTTTTCCCATCTGTTAAACTATCTGTAAATCTTCCTGCCTAAGGTCTCTTCCGGTTTTGACATCCCATCACTCAGCAAGTCGAGAACGCGAGAGGCAGGCTGGGTGATTTGGCCACAACGTAGGGTACAATTAAGAAGAGTTTTGAAATATTAGAAATCTTCAGGAAGTCCATATTTTGGAGGCCCAGCAATTCTATTTTGAGGAATGTAAGCCAAGGGGATCATTATACAAATGCCTGAAAATAAGAGAATTCATAAGATCATAGGGATTGGTTAAATAAAATAGAGTGCATCTGTATGATGGGACACTCTGCAGCCATTACAAATAACACCGTAGAATATTGTAGACATGGACAGATTCTCATAGCATTAGAAAAAATTAATTGTTTTTTTTTGGGGGGTGGCAATTGGTTGGTAAAAATTACATAGGTTCCAGGTGTACAATTCTATATTACATTGTAGATTGTTATAGGAATTTGATACATAAAAACCCAGGGTTTCTGAACAAGACTTCCCAATTGATACTAGTTCTACAAAACTATATCCATAAATGTGCTTGAAACAAAGGTCTGAAAAAACAGACACCAAAATGTTCATATATAAATCCTTGGCAGGTACTTTTGTTTTCCTCCTCATATTTTTCTATATTTTCAATACTTGTAATGAATATGCAAGTATATCACTTTTAGAATCATAAAAAATGCAGAAATTATTTAAAGAAAATAAAATGTTGTCTCTAAACATGTATTTTTTTCACATCTCGGTTTTCACACACATAAAATGACAACTATCAATCATGTCACAAGCTCGGGAACTACATGATTCACTGGCTGGAGGGTCTTAATGAAAACGTTGGCTGACCAAACTGCTATCTACACAAGTCTGGCTGACTTCACTTTAAAACCGTCAATTCATCCTGTGTGAAGATCTTCAAATGAAGAGCCCTGCCCGGTGTGATTCCAGAGCGTGAGTCTTGCAGAGGCCTTAAAGAGGATCCAGGCCAGCCCCCACCTTATGCAGGTGATGGAAAAGGCACTTACTTCCCATCTGAGAGCTGGGGACACCAAAGCCAAGACTAGAATCTGTTTCTTGGGCCCCATCCGAGGCCAGCGCCTTATGGAGGATGCAGCAGGTGCCCCTATCCTTCTGGAGCTCTCCGGGAAGAAGTCTGTGGTCTTGCGCACTTTCTCCTCAGGCCCTGGGCTGAGGCCTCCCTGCCGGGCCTGAGAGGAGCTGGGGCCTCAGCAGCGCATGGCTTCCGGCCCGCCAGGGCCTCGGGCCATCCTCTCCTCTGAGAAGGAGAGTTTGTTTGCTCTAAAGTCTGTGGCTCTTCTGGATGAATTTGTCCTAAGGAAGGTTAGCAGAGATTCGATAAATCAAAATAGTGGGTTATCTGAATACGGCTTATAAATTCTTCAAGAATATCCTGACAGCTGGGAACAGTGTAGGGTTGTCGGAGGAAGAGGGCAGGAATGGGGTGGAGGAGGAGACGGTGACGCTGCCCTACCCTCCAGGTACTCAGAATCTAAGTGGGGGGGACAATGCATGTGAGCAAGGAGCTGTAAAATAAACCCGTCTGTAAGAGCCTGCAGAGGCACAGACTAATATGCACGCGGAGACTCAAGAGCTTCCGTTCAGTTTGCAGGGAGGAGATCCCTGAAGGCTTCCAGGAGAAGGCGACCTCAGAGACAACCCTTGGAAAGCAGAAAAGATGATCACATTTGGAGGTGAAGCACAGGGCACCTGAGGTTGAAGAAAGCAGGGGTGACAGTAGGGCTGGTGTAGGCACAGACCACCATTGGGGTGGGGGTGCAGTGGGACCAGAAACAGGGAAGGGACAGAGGTGTTTGGAGTTCAACACAAGTGTGAAAAACATGGCCAGAGAGCTCTGTGTGTGTGTGTGTGTGTGTGTGTGTGTGTGTGTGTGTGTGTGTGTGTGTGGTGGGGTGGGGGGGGAGTTGTCATGTCTGGAGGTGCTTGAAGACCTTGTAAAGGTGTTTGGACTTATTCTACCAACAAAAGCAGGCACTGCCTATAGGATTTTGAGCTGAGCTGTGTTTTAGGAAGGTTTTCCTCACAGTGGAAGAAAAGAGTCAGAGGTAATGGTTTTAGAAAGAAGACAGGAAGAACCCAGACCCCTCCTTCTTCAGGTGGCGTAAGGAGAGGAACCAAGCCCTTCAATCTCCTGGGACCTCCGGCAGCTCTTACAACTTGTAGAGAGAACCTTCTGATCAGGTTGTTTAACAGCGCTAGCTGTAGGCTGACCAGATGTGCCATTTTCACTGGGACAGAAAACAATGGCCCTGCCCAGGTTTAAATCGCTACGTCTGGTTCTCCTAGTCTCACTGGGCTAAATTCAAGGTGTCAGTAGGCTGACCGGACATCCTGTTTAAAACTGGAAAGCACTGTTGTTTTCTGTCCCATTTTCAATGGGACGTCTGGTCAGCCTACTTAGTTGGGAGTCAGGAAAGGCCAGCAAATGTCCTTGGTAGCCCCTCTGGGGATGACGGGAGGCCGGTGTCGACTCCACCACCATCCAGGAGAAATTCTGCTCCCACGCAGGAGCCTTGACCCCGGTGTGGTTCTGAGTCTGGAGCTGGAAAGCCTTATTTTCCAAAGAAGGGATTCCTCGGGAAATAATAAATCTCTCAAGATTTACAGGTCAGGAAATTCCTTCTGGAGAGTAAACAGAGAAGAGGTGAGGCGGAGGCGGGGCAGGGCAGGGCAGGGGAGCGGCTGCCTGGGATCTTTCTGGCACAAACACTGGGCGTGCTTGGGGTGGGGGTTTGTCCATCAGAACTCAGGGTTGACAAGGACTTTAAAGGTGCCAGAATCACTCTTTTGCTCTTCCCTCACTGAATTCTCCGCTCCTCCTCAGCAAAATGATGAGGACAAAGTAAATGACCGCTCAGGTCTTTATCCCGGAGTCATTTGATGCTTGTAGTAAAACCAGTATTCTCACTCTGGGACCCTGACCATGCTGTGGGATTCAATTTTCCCAATTGAAAATGCCATCAATGGAGTCTCACACATCACCCATGTTGGGGCTGAGGGTTAATGAGAGGACATCTGGATACTTCCCTTGGAGGGATACATCTGGGCCTGATTACCTTCTTATTTATTGTCTTTTTTACTCTGGAGACAGTCCCATATACTCACCCTAAGAAACAATAACAGAAGCATGCACACCCTCCCAACACACGGTCCAAATTACCAACAGCCAAGCACGCAGTCGGCCACCATGTGTGGATCTATGCACAGCACAAACTCGGGCACACACACGTGCACCCACATGCATGCACCCTTTTCTGTCTGATGTCGGTTGAACAGTGCGTTCCCTTCCCTGTCAGAGATCACAGACCAGGTTTGTCCCTATTCCTGTTAGCACATCCCCACTTTCCCCGCCTTCCATTTCAAGCTGGCGACTAGATGCCGCCAGCAGATGGCGCCCGGAGCTCTCAGACCACCAGGCCAAAGCCTCAGGGCTGAACTCCTGGCCTCCCCCACCCCCACTCTCGGAATGGGATAATTTGGGAGTCATCTGTGGAAGGGCTGCCAAGGACTTAAATTTACTACTTGGAACTTGGATAAGTTTCCCCAGACGGAGCACTGGAGGGGAGAGAAGAAAAGGGAAGGGGAGCAGTCCCCTCAGCGGCGGGGGTGCGAGTGGGTGGTAGGGGTAGGGGGAAGGGTGGAGGGGGGTTGGGGGATTCTGGTCAGGGCCAGGACAGCTCCAGCTCTGGCCACCTGAGAAGTCCTTCCTGCCAGGCCCCACCCAAAGAGGTGTCTGAAGCAAGGGCCAGGCACACCCTGGAAATGGAAATGCTTTCACTGGTGTGAAAACCCAAGAGAACAAAAGGATTCACAGATGAAAAAGGAAGCCAATAGGAGCTTCGAAAGCATGTCTATTCCTTCCACTCCCACCAATCTCTGACTCATCTCCGAACCCCAGTTTCAACCTCACCTACTGTGTGAAGCCGCCGCTGACCTTCATGCCTCATGTCAGAATGAATTAGCAGCGGCCTCCTTGGGCCTGCATGGCACTTAGCTCCCCTGCAGCATCTATCACAGCTCACCCAGTGTGGGAGTTACTTGCACAAATGTGTGTCACCCCCGCTTGACTGTGGCTGCTCTGGGGCAGGGGCCAGACCCCATTAATCTCAGAATCCCTTGGGCCCAGAACAGCGCCTGCTCAGAGGTCCTGAAAAATCCAACTGCAATTATTAAGAACATTGTAAAAAGACACTCGCTTCTCTGAGGGTTGTCATTAGAACCTGGAGGAAAGTTTTGCCAACTGGAATTGTGAAGTCAAAAGAAAAATAATCCTTCTTAGGCTGAGTCACAGGACTCGTGTCCTTTTCTCTTCCGATAGGTAAGGCACACGCGCACGCACGCACACACACACACACAGTGGTGCAGGCAAGGAATGCAAAAAATGTGGTGGTGCCAGCCGCAGGGAGATCTGGAAATGCCTTCTTAATTGAACCTTTCTGCGAGCAGGCTGGCTGGAGGAGGGACAGGAACAGAGAGGAGCAGGGAGTGGCAGGAGGCCCAGGGTGCTCGGAACCTCTCTCCTTTGTGGTCAACTTAGAGACAGCAAAGGCAGAGCATTCATTTTCTCCCCCCTAAAGAACCATTTAGCTCAACAATAGCCATCAAGAGAGATTTGCTCTCTCTGTGAACAGTTCTGTCTATGGGAAAAAGTCTTCCCTAATAGGAATCCAAGTGCATCTTCCTCCAGCTTTCTCCCATTGCACGCGTCCCGGTCAAACTCACTTGCTTAGAAGAAATCCATGTGGGAGAGAGGAGGCTCAGGAGCCTGTGCCAAGTGCCTACTCAGCGCTAGACATCGTGTGTACGTTATGTGTGAACAAGGAAACCCCAGCTGTTACCGTTATGGGTGTTCCTGTCCCCTTGCTGCAGATGAGGAAAGGCATTGCAGAGAGGGCTGTAGCCGGCCCAAGGCGTGCCTGGACTCTCCTGAGCCCATCTTCAAACAGCTTCCCTTCCAACAACCAGAGACAGGCTGAGGCCTTCAGCCTGTTCATCCTGGCCAGCTTCTAGAATACTCCCTGGTGGTCTTCATGTCTCAACAGCAAGGTTCCCAGATGGGGACACGAGGGCTTGTTGCTTCTTCTTGAAAAGCCTGACAGGCCAGCTAGCAGCTGATGCCCTTCATCTTCTGCTTGAAGAAATGACATGAGCTTCGATGCCTGGTCACACACACGTTGGCCCTGGAGGGCCCTGGGTAGCAAGGGGACGTCAGGGGCTCCCTCCTGCTCCCCCACGCCCAGGCCTCTGAAGCACTGCCCTGCCACTTGGACTAGATCACATTATGTTTTTAATTAAATATTATTTCCTCTTTTGCGAATAGGTGATAGACACATCGTCATAGTTTAAAATTCAAAAGGAGCAAAAGGTAAATGGGGAAATTCTCCATCCTACCATTTACTACCACCACCCATGACCCTTCTCCTAGTGACCGGCGTTGCTAGATGTAATTATTATGCAGATAATATATGCAAATATGTATGTGTGTATACATTTTCATTTTTTCCTTTTTTAATACAAATATTTGTATACCATATCCACTGTTTCATACCTGTTGTTTTTACTCAGTGGACATATGTGCAAGTTTATGGGCCGTGGTTTAAATTCACCCCCTTCTGCTCCATAACACCAGTGATCCAAACCTGAACCCTATCCTGTCTACCCAAAATGCAATGCAGATGAAATCCTCCATCAATGCTTATTAAACAATTAAATAATAATCCCCACATAGATATGGAGAGATAATTGCAGATTCTTTTCTGTTTAAATTTCCCAGGAAATCAAGAAACTTTGCACTGTTTTTTGGGAGACACAAACCCTATTTTATAAGGAGAATAATCATCCGGGTATTGAAATGATTTATTCAAATGAAGTTGCTTTTCTGTTTCAGCTATTCTGATTTTGTCCTTTAGAAACATTAGAGTTGAGCTTCTGAGAGAGAAGTGACTTGGCTGAGTATGAGATCCACATACATCAAGGTGCTAGGACAGAGTTGTGCTGTCACTATCATGCAGTCATGAGACTTGACTTCTTGCTTCCACCTTGAACTGAAGACAGTGAATTACACCTAACCATTTCTTTTCAAAACCATTTTCTTAGCTTCCCTGGCTGCAAAGCAGTGATAATTCAACTTGCTATTAGAATTTTAAGTGCTCCAAGGTATTAAGTACTTAGCATTAAACAGCACAGAAAATATATATATTAAAAAAAATACCAACTAGCAAAGTGCTAAGAACGACACTCTGTCTTCCCCTAAGTATATTACAAGAAATGGAAAATCCGGCCTCTGGGGGGCTGTCTGCAGAGCTCAGGGGTCCAAGAACCTTCCGTGATATATGTGCAATAACGTAGTTATACTGGAGAAAAGATCTAACACAGACATAGTTTTAGAGCATTCATGATAAATGGTTCTTAACAAATTGAAGCTGATTATTTCTTTCCCTTGCATTCCCAAAGAGGTGGTCTCTGCTTTTAAATACAGTTCATTCCTGGAAACTTCATCTTAAAGGGAATTCATACTTCAGTCGCATGGTTAAGGGCCTCTCTCTCACACACATCTGTCTCATAAGAGACCTAAATGGATGAAAGTGCCGAGGTGGAGGAAGAGGTATTTTTAGGCCGTGTCTAACAAGGGTGGCAAACACAGAAGCCTGCTTCAAACAATTCTCTATAAAGAGAATGCAGTTGATTGGTAGAAACAATTGGTGAAGTTATTGAGTCACGTAGATGGCCATTGAAATTAAAAAGAAATACCAGTTGAGACAGAGTAAAGAACTGAAGTACCCTAGGGGACTAAAAAGGGGAGCCCACTTTGCTGCCCCTGTTTTCTTTTCCCTTCACCTGGGCGCTTCTACCTGCACATCCTGGTTCAGTGTAGGGAACATTTCCGTGCCTCAATTTCCTGCACAAGCAGTTGGCCTTGCAGCCATCCCAGAAGGAAGGCTAAAACGCGAGCAAAGGCCTGTCGGTATCTTGAGGCGGAAGAACTCACATCTGCCAAACAGTGCAGAGCTTGGAGACAAGCCAAGGGATGAACCTCCTGTCCAGGCCAGAGGACCAGCCGCATCTGAGAGCAGAAACCCAGAAAGCAGCTCATGAAGACGTTAGCTGCAGGGTCAAGTCAGTCTACATTTGCCGCACATTCATTGTCGACCATTTTAAATATCAAACTTAAACATGTGAGGGTTTGCCCTTTGAGCTGCTGGGTGGTTTGGGCTCCTAGCAGAACAAGGATGGAGAGAAAGCAATGAACTCTCTCCCTGGGCTGGAAGGTACATCCAAATGTGGGCTGGGTTCTCCACCAAGGAGCTGGGAGCGGGGACTAGAAAGACTGGCAGGAAGGAGGTGCTGGCTGGTTCCAGGACTGGCAGCGAGCTTTGTTGGGGGCGTGACTGGAGTTGGGCTTGGGTTCTCGTAGGTGAGCTGGCATAGTCCTCTCCAGGGAAAGTACCTGAGAGACCTGGCTCAGAGGAAGCTGGAGGTTGCCTGGCATCATCTCCAGGAGAGGGTGATCTAGCAGATACCATCTCTCCCCACCAGCTTGGCAGGAATCTGGTCCTCTGTGGGGAGGTAAAGAGTTCTCCTGGATCAGGTGAGTACTCCCAGGGGAGGCAGCACACAGGGCTCCTTGTCTGCTCTGCAGACAGAGGGAAACTAGTGTCCACAAGAGGCAACTACAGTGCTCCACACCGTTTCCATCTTCTGCTGACGCACTTGGCCTGTGTGGCATGTTAACCTGTCTAGTGCATGTTAACCCGACATCCACTCGCTCTTATTCCCTCATAGCAAACCTCAATTTTATTCAAACTGGTGATGAGACTATATTCCCAGCCATCCCTGCAGCTGGGATGACCAATGAGATGCAAGCAAAAGTCATTAGGTGGGTCTTTTAAGGGACGATGTCCGAGTGGGAAGGGACCCGGTTGACCCTTGCCCTTCCACTTTTTCTTCTCTGGATTTTAGAGGTGACATTTAGAACTTAAATGGTGATCTTGGCCCCGAGGCCCATAAGAAGTCGTGTTCTAGAAATGGCTGAAGAAAAATCCTGATGGTTGGGGGCTGCAGCTTATCTGCAGACATCTTTTAGATGGGCACGTAAACCCCACTTGTCTAAAGTCACTGTGATTTGTACTCTGTTACTACAAGCCAAACAAAATTCTTAACTGATACAGCTGACTCGTAAAGTAGTGAGCTCCTCGTCTCTGGTGTTATACAAGCATCAGCTGTGGGGTGAGTGAGAGGAGGGGGCTGGTGGGTGGATGGGGGTAAGAGCAGGGTGTTGGCCTGGAAGCCTTCAGTATGTGATAGCTGGTGACTCATGCTGTACTGCGCATATACCATCGGCACTCTGAGGGGTGTTCAACCCGGCCTGTTGTGGCTGGTTTGAGTCTGAGCCTTAAAAGAAAGACCTTCTGTCACACATTTGGGGCCAATTTGTAATGTTTGCTTCTAAAACCCAAGGCTCTGCAACAGCCAAAGCCTTGGGTTGCTGGGGTGCAGGTGGCTCCCTGGGCACTACCCAGCTCACCGTTGACCTTTGGGCCTATAGGGGGCACTAAGGAACTACAAGATCACTGCCTCCTGTCTGGCTAGGGTCGGTGCTCAACTCTCTAGCCTTCCCAAGCCAGGAAGAGAGGAAGGAATGGGGCTGGGGGCTGGGAGCCTGGGGCTGGTTTGTAATGGGTGGGAACCAAGTCCTCTCCCTTTCCTGACTCTTCTTAAAGATCTAAATATGCAGAGAAATTCAGAAGATAATGCCCCTAAAGCCCCGCATTGAGAGCTTGACATTTCTGTCCCCGAATCTAACACCGGAAAGGGGCCTTGGAGACCAGTCTGTCCTCCTCACTCATTTAGCAAATGTGGAAACTGGAGGTCCAAGGGGGAAGTGCTAGGTTCAGATCTAAGCAGGGTGCTAGCAGGAAGAGAAGCTAGGCCTTCTAATTTCCCCCCTCATGTGCTTTCCACCTCACCCACCACCATCACACATTTGTTGTTGTTTTTTCTAGCTTGTGGGGGACTCTGGCAGGGCTGGGGGTCTGATGGGAACTGGAATCTGTTCAGTTTCACCTCTCGTTGCTCCTGCCAGCTCGCCAGCTCTGGCTGACGGAGGCAATTAGAAGCAGACATCCCATAAGGGCATTCCAGGGAGATCTCTTAAAATTCCACAGCAGCTAGGGACTTGCCTTTTCCTGTAGAGATCATCCGGTGTGTAAAGGCCCAGTTGTGTAAGTCACAGGGCGGGAGGAGGTACTCACACACATACTACCTCTCTCTCAGTACACTCACCCACAGACAGAAAAATAGAGAAATATTCAGTAGCTATCTCTTTCCTTCCTACTTCCTAAAGAAAGAAGCTAAGAATTTACCAGCCCATCTGGGAAAATCTGATTACTTGCTTCTGAAGGATGCTCACTGTGTTTGCAGTGGGCAGGGGATGGCAGAGGGGTGGGGGCACACTCCTATTTGTCTTCCACCCCCAGCAGAAGGCTACTCATCACTGGGTTCTGGGGGACAGCCAAAGGGTGTTGGTGGCCAGCTCAGCTATTATACAATCGCAGGTCCCTGGCTTAAAGGTATTACCTCGGTGCATATACACGAGAGCTGGGCTTCTAAAAGACCAAGTGGCACAGCAAGCAACCCCAGCCAGGACCAGTGGCTTTAGCTCACCTGCCTATAATACCCACGCACTGCAGGACCACCGAAAAGCAGACGCTGGGTCCTGGGTTGATGGCAGCCCTCTCTGTTTCTCAGGGCTCCCATTTCACAGTTGTCACCAGGAAACCTTGCTTTGACCAACAATGCGTTATTACTGTTCAGTTGACTAATGGTTGGGTAGACCCCGAGGGCCTTTTGTTAGAAGTTAGTGGGAAATGGCTGAAGGCATTGGGAAAGACAAGTGGGAAAGCTGCCTGCCTTCTTTATTTACAGGAGGATAGGAGACAAAAAGGACGTTCTTATGACAGACAAGTCTACGTACTAGGATGACGAGACGTACCAGCTTAAATGGTACATGAAAGCACCGTACTAACCTGTTTCAAACTGTATGTATGATCATCCTACTAACACCTTGAATGTAGCCCCATGAAACTAGGCTGACTATATGTAGCATTTGAAAGTGGACAGTACTGATGTTTTTTGTCCTGTTTAAAACAGTTCATCTGATCAGCTTACTACATACCCAGTGGGTTGTAGGGCTTGGGCTAGAACTTCTGTTTCCCAGCTTAGGGTGTTTTTATACCATCGCATCACTACTCTCACCTCCTCCCTTCAAGGTTGGACATTTGCTTGAAATATAGGTGTAGAACAACAAAAATATCCCCTTAAATTAGTGCATGATTACTATGATTTTTACTAGACGTACCCAATAACTCTTAAAAATATGTCCTGGGCTTTGGGGTTAATTGGTGATTAATTGCCAACCCATGTATAATGCATCCTGTATTAAATCAGTCCTATAGTGGTGGTGTAATATGCTCTCATCAACACATTTTTGAACAATTGAACTGTTGTGACAATTGGAGCAGGAAGGCTACAGACCTTGTCGTTTGTAATAGAATGAATACTGAGAAGCCACTGTCCCAGTGGGTCCTTTGCCAGTCTATCCTATGAGAGAAAAGTAATGATTTCAAACACCTTCACCATCAGTCACCAAGAAAAAGCATCTGTCTTTTACTGTCCTTTGTGTTCTCTGTCATAATGTTTTATTCAAGGGTTTAGGCACCCTGGTTTCTTTGTTTATAAAATGGGCATAAGGTTTTTGGGGTAACATGGAACCAGTTCTAAAGGAACCTTCCAAGTTTAAAAGGAAGGAAGTATAATGTCTGTCACTTGTGGTTCCAAAATGGATAGGTGTCGTGATAAAGGGATGCATTCTTTGTTCAGTTTCTAGGGATATAGATCCACAGGGGGGCCTGGGACAACAGGTGCTCATTAACCCCAACACCATGTTTTCCACAGTTGGCAGTCCTAATATTAAGAGATATGTAAGCTCTGGGCTAGAGTCAAGAGGCTGAGAATCACATACTTGGATCATTTGGTTCAGGAAGACTCTGAGGAGCTGGGATTTCAGAGGTCATTTGAGAAAGAGAGGGGCTGGTCTAGCTGCTAGGCTGAGAAAGGGCTCAGCAAGGGATGAGTTGGCTTTGAGAATGGGAAGGGAGAGAAGATAGTGTGTTCCCCAGAATAATACACGTGAAAGCTGCCAGGATGGCCATGGTAAATCCTTCCACATGATGAATGGAAACCCCGACTGGGGATGGGACTTGCCCAACATCACCAGCTAATGGGGATCAAGTTGACTTTTGGTTGAAGATTCTCCACTGGGGGCAGGGTTGGCCCCTTACAGGAGAACATTGGTGTGAGGATGGAGGGGAGGAGAGGACCAGAGCGAGCAGGTAAGGTCCTGAAGGGAAGGTGGTCAGTCTGCTCACATTACGGAGGACTGGATAGGCGCCTGGGTAACGGTGAGTGGGAGGCATCCTCTCTCCAAGCCTGGCGGCTTGTCTGCACAGTGAGGGCATGAACTGGAGACCACAGAAGTCCCCCCAGGCTGAGATGCTTTGTGGTTCCACCAAAACAGTGCAGAGTACTTGCTATGAATTTTGGGGGGAGAACTGCTCAGAGTCAAAATGGCTGGGAGAACAAGTATTCACAGTCTCAGATAAGAAATGGCAGAATGACACATGGGAGCGACAGGAAAGGGCAAAGAAAGCAAGACGTAAGAGGGACGCTGGAATAGCCCAACAGGTTGAGTGCTTGCCTTGTAACTGAGAGGTCAGAGGATCAAATCCCAACCCTGGCCTGTGCAAACCCATATGCTGAACTGTGGAGGTGAAGGTTCTCACCTTTCATGAGTGAGGCCCCCAGTTTGGTTCCCACCCCACACAGCCCCACATCCACCTGTGTGGAATGAAACTATGTCACAACTAATGATGTACAACTATGGAGACTGCTCTGGACCCTCCCCCCTCCTCTCTCTCTCTCTCTCTCTCTCTCTCTCTCTCTCTCTCTCCTTCTCTTACCTTCTCTCAAAAACAAACAAACAAAGACAAACAAAGACAAAAGACAGCTAAGGATGGAACCAAGGAGCTAGTGGGGCTGATGCTGGAGAGAGAGAAGAGAGCTGGTCGGCTCATTCAAAGAAGTGCTGGAGGAAGGAACACTGAGAACCCACAAAGGGCACAAGCCAAAGACCTGGGTTCAAGTTCTGCCTTATCACTTACTAGTTTCATGACCCTGAACAAGTCACAGCACCTGAGACTTAGTTTCCTTCAGCTGTAAAATGGGAAGAATGCTCTCTACCTTATTGGGCTATTGAGAGGGTTAAATGACGTGAAATATATGGAGATGTTTAATGGTTTACTTACATGTGTTGTTGGTTAATTTATTCAAACATTCAGCAAGCATGTGTTATATACTTGCTATGTGCCTGGACACTAGTAGGTACTCAATCAGTGTATTAAAAAAGTAAAGTAGAGGGGAAGCTGGAATGGCTCAGCGGGTTAAGTGCTTGCTTTGCAGCCCTGGGGACCAAGGATCAAATCCTGGCGCTAGCCTATGTGTACCCACATGCTGAACTGAGGTGAGCTTCCCATGTGGGAGGCCCACAGTTCGGTTCTAGCCCGCTGGTTGAGCCCCTGGCTCAAGGGGAAATGCCTCCCATGCGAGAGGCTCCCAGCCTTGTTCCTGCTCCGCGTGTCCCCTGCTCACCTGTGTGGAACAAAACCATGTCGAAAACTGATGATGTAGAACTTTGGAGACTGCTCTGGGCCCTCCCCCTTCTTTCTGTCTCTCTCTGTCTCTGCCTCTTTGTCTCTGTCAAAAACAATAAAATAAATCTTTAAAAATAAAAGTGGAGGTAGACAATGGATTCAAATGGTCTGACTGAAGTCTAGAATAATCATGTGTTAGGAAGTTGGCATGTGAGACCATCAAAAAGTTAGGCGAGTTGCTTGGTGTTCATCTTTTTTGGATGGAGTTGGAGAAATCTGAGCTATTCAGCGAATACTGTAACTGGCAAGATTAAACGGAGTCATAGCATGAATAGATGTCACCCAGAGTCACATCATGGTTCTCCTTCAACAGAGAAGAGAGATGGATGCCTAAAATGTCAAGCCTGACTTGGGCTACCGAAAATCAGCTCTAACACTTTCTCCTGCCAGTATAGGGACTTCCGGGCTGGGTTCCATCCTCTCAGGACTGAGTTTCAGGACAATGGACACAGGTGACTTCTTTAATGACGCTTTACCTCGTATGTTTATCCATTTGGGACCCCTTGGCTTGTTAGGGGTCCAGGAATTTTGTAGTAGAGATTTGCAACCTATTTTCAAAATTTCCAATAACATATAAGAAACCTTATGTGTTCTCACAATGAGGTTTTATTTGGCTAGAATAATATCAACCAGCCCTGTTGATCAGAGCCTCCGGCATGTGCTTTGACATATAAAAAAGAAGAAATAAAATAAAGAATGCTTAATGAGTTCAGTGTGTGTAGAAGTAAAAAACATGGGGGCCTAGAGCAGTAGGGATATAATTTAAGACTGAAAATATAATTTAAAATGTTGTTAACCTTGACTTTGAGTCAATGCCCCCATTTCCCAGGTGAGGACCCCCAGACCAGTGAGGCAAAGAAGGTTGTCCAAGGTCACAGAGCTCCTCATTGGCAAGCCAGGCCCGAAATGTAGGCGCCAGGCCACTGGGCTTTTTAACTGCACCACAGTGTCCTTAAGCCCAGATCTGAGATCTTAAACCACTGTGTGGGGATTAGTCAAAACAAATGACCTTCCTAAAATCACTACCCGGTATCAAAGGACGGCACAAAGAGCTTTTCCTTGGGCTCCTTCTCACCAGAGGGTCCAGTCACCTGGGGAGTCGTTAGCCCCGCTGATGTTTGTCTGATGGAATTTGCCCAGGCAGGGGAAGACTGGCAGGCAGGAACACCCTGGGAGGTTCTTAGGGGAGATGCACATTCTCTCTTTATCTTCAAAGTAAATGTTCAGGAAGGGGAACAACACTTCCCAGAATTCAGGTCGAAGAAAAACAGGGATGACATATCAGACTGGAGTCTAATCCACAAGGTCGAGAGGCTCCATGGCCAGGGGTCACTGAGGACATTTCTTGTCATAAGTGAGACAGTAGGACATGTGAGAAAGGCGTCCTATTTGATAAAGGATCACTTGGGTAAATCTATGCTTTTTAAACAGAGGGAATTATATGCACAGGAACTCAAAGTTGGGGAAGAAAGGTGTTTCATTGAAATGTGTTCCCCACCATTGTCAGTAAACAGAAGAACATACTTTAGCTGTTCATCAGGGCACAGGATTCTGGGAAAATTGGGTAAGGTGAACTTAGTTTCACAATGGCCAAGTGGCTGTATATTTTCATTGGGGAAGGCTAGCGATGCCTCATAACATCTAATGATTATGTTTGCAACATGCAATTTGTTTTTCTGTTTTGGGGGCTTTCACAACTAAATAAAATATTCTGTTTGGATCCCTTCAAGCTGTTGGTCTATCTAGTTTCCACAGATGTGAGATTCTAACCTGACCCTGCTTTCTTCCAACGAAGTTGACATGCTCTGATTCCAACTGGATATGAGTAATAGTCATGCAGAACTTGGATTCGTGTTTGCCTCCTCCACATGACAACCACCTGGCTCTTTCAGAAAAGCAGATCTGATTATGCCAGCTTGCCCTGCCCCCAATCCCATGATGGATTCCTATTGTTCTTAAACAATAAAACCCGCCAGTGTGTCTTTTTGGTCCCTACAAGAACCAGTGCCTCCCTGCCTCCCTGGCCCCTGACTTTACTTGCTGTAGCCATAGTGTGTTTCTTTTATTTTGGTGCAATCACCAGGTCCCTCCTACTATAAGGACTTTATTTGGCTTTCCCTTCACCAAATACCTTTCCTTCCCCTCTTCACATGGGTAACGCCTACTCATCCTTTAGATCTCAACTCACTTGTCACTTCCCCTGGAAAAACTTCCTCCATGCTCCGTTCTACATTAAATTCCCCAAGGGCATCCTTTCAGAGCACCAGGAGCCCATCTCTTATAGCCCTGAAGACATTTTAACTATTTTTTGTGTGCAGCTATTGTATTGCTGTCTAAATTCTACATTAGATTGTGAACTTATGAAGATAGGACTATGACTGCTGTTACTCACTGCTGTGTCCCCAGTGATTGGGACAGTGCCTACTACCTAGGAACACTCGAATGTGTTTGACAAAATGAAGGGAGAATCTCATATTTGGCCCACAGTAGATGCCGCTTAGTGTAGCTGAATGGAAGCGGGAAGACCAGAAGTGTTAGGATTCAAGAGAGCTGTGTCCTAGTCCCTGACTTGCCACTAACTTTCTCAGGGACTCTTCTCTGGGCAAGGTCTGTCCTGAGTGTCAGGGCCTCCTGCCCACAGTGAGGGTTGAGTTTCTGTGTGCGTGCTGCATGGGCTTTGAAGGGCCTGCAGCTGGATCCTAGTTCCAGCACCTTCTAGCCTCATGGCTGTGAACCTGTTCTATCCCTTCTCTGACATATTTATTCATATGTTTAAAGTCTCTCCAAGTTTGAAAATCTGTGAGGGTCCAAATGAAGCAAGTGGCAGTGAGAATGGAGAGGAGATGGATAAAAGAGGTAATGCAGACTAAGTAATGAAGTGAGTGAGTGAGATATCATAGTGCAGTCCCAGGACCCCAGGACCAGAAGTCTCAGCATCACCTGGGAACTTGATAAAACTATAAAGCCACATCCCAGAGCCACTGAGTTACAAACTATGGAGGTAGGTCCCAGGAAGCTAAGCTTTAAGAAGCCCTCCAAGAGATACTAAGGCATGTTCAAGTTGACAACCACTAGGTTAGAGGCTGAGGGCAAGAGAGATGGTAATGTTGAGGGCAGGGGAGAGGCTTAAGGCCTAACTTGGGGTATTAGAGAGCTTAGTTGGTCTGTCTCTAATAGGATCAGCTTCCTGACTGATAGGTGCTATCTGCGGAGCTCAGGAACATATCGTAGGTCATCTATAGTTAGAAAACACGCTTTTATGAGGGATGTTCAGGAAGTTGTAATCAGGGAGAAACACACATCTTGATTTCATGAGATGTCCAAGCACAGCTTGAAACAGGACAAGGCCCTGGGAAATGGGATCATCCCGTGCACCTGTGTCCTGTAGCATCTGGCAATCTCAGACACAGAGCGAGTCAAACAGCACTGAAGAGACTTAGCTATTTCCTTTCCCCGGAAACATCTTGGGCTTGAGAGATGCATTTGTGCCTGAGCCATCTCTCTCCTAATGAGGAGTTCAAATAGGCACCATGTAGTTCCCAGGAATGCTTTTTATTCTTGCCAAATAATCAACACATTTAATAGGTAGGACCTTGAGGGGCTGTCTAAACACAGGCCCACCCATCGCACCACAAAATTTTGAACAATAAACTCAACATCTGGTTTCTTGTCTGTGACATTACCACTGGGATGCTGTTGAGACCAGGGAGCCATTGTTGTAAATCACTTGGAACCTGATGAACACGTTTTTCACTCTGTACTGATGTGTTTTACACATGTATTGGCTCTATTTCTTTTGTGTTTGCTTGTTTTAATCAATATGTTGTATATATATATGTTACCTGTTTTTTTAATACTCTTTTGTGTATGCTGAAGTTTTTTCAAGGAAAACATTATTATTACCATAATCAACATTATTAACCACTAGTGTTCAATGGGAGGGATCGCTAGAAGCTGAGGCTAAATAAGCATATTTATCCATTCACTCATTTAATAAATATTAATTGAGCAACTATTATGTACCAGGAATTTGGGACACAGCTGTATCTCTATTAAGATATACAAAGGTCAGCCTTCACAGAGCTTATATTCCATTTGGCAATATAGACCACAAATAACAAACTACTATATAAACATCAGGAAATTACATGCTGGGTGTTAAAGAACATTAAGAAGGAAGAGGCTAGGAAAGGTCAAAGAAGAAGGGATCAGAGAAGGCCTGTGATATGGAACGTAAAGGAGATAAGGAGTGTGCCTTGAAGACTCTGTGGGGCAAGAGCTGCTCAGGTAGAAGGAATGGCAGGTGCCAAGGTTCTGAGATCAGATCTTGTCTAGAGCATGGAATGGGGCCAGTGTGGCTGGAGTGGAGAAAGCACTGGAGAGAATAGTAGAGATGGGTCTAAGAGCTTCCGAAGGGCCAGATAGAGTAGGACTTTTTAGGGCACTGTGATGAATTTTGCCTTCAATCTGAGCAAGGTAGCAATAATGGGATTTGAACACAGGAGTTACATGATAAAGCTCCCAGGTTTTAATAGGAGCACTGTGGCTGCATTTGAAAATAATAGTATCGGGGCAAGGGAGACCAGTAAGGAAGATCATGCAATAATGCCGGTGAGAGGTGAAGGAGATTTTTTCAGAGTGAATCAAGTAGAGGTGGTGAGCAGTGAAGATTCTGGATCTCTTTTGAAGATAGAGACAACAGATTTGCTGATTGGATTGCACGTAGGGCAGGGAGAAGGGTAGAACCAACTATGACTACCAAATTTTTGGCCTGTGCAACTAGATGAATGGAATTGTCTTCAATTGCAATGGGGAAGACTAGAAGAGTGGTTAGGAAAGGACCTTTGGGAATTCAGTTTGCAGAGTTTAAATTTGAGAAATTAATTATACATCCTGAGTCTAGAATTTAAGAAGACATACTAATGAATTCTGGGTTTAACTCAAAAGACACCATAGAAACACAGCTCCAAGTGATCCTATGAAAGATAAACGAAGCAAGGAGACTAAAGTCAGGGAACACTTTAGGAGGCTGTGACCTTAGACTTGACAAGGAGGCCCCCAAACAGGACAGAAGTGAGGAGAGAAGGCAGAGTTGAGAGATATTAAGGAAGTAGACACAACTAGACCAGGTGGCAAGGTCAGATGTCAAGGCCAAGAGATGAAGACTAGCCCAGCCATGTTGCCAGTGAAACTAGGTAGGTCATGGAGACTCACAACCCATTGCAGTAGACATTGTGAAATAAATGTTCACATTCCAGCCAATGACTCACTTCTAAAATCATACCAAGACCATCAAAACTGCAGGGTCACACAAAAGCTGAGGTGGTTATTTCAAATTCTGATACTAGTTAAAACGCAAGACATGTTACGCATTTGAATAGGAATTAACAGCATTTACATTTCAATTTAAATATTTGACCTTCTGCATCAGAGAAAACTGAAGAGAGGTTTGCTATTACTATGATTCTATTTTGCTATCATCTTCTGGCAGTGATTTGCTTTTCTGTTAAAACTTTTAAGCATTCCTTCTGTGCTGTATCTCTTACCCAAAGTCATACATAATGGACTGGACAGGATTATTGGCCCAAATGACAAAGCCAGATGTAATATGGCAGGTTTTTCCTATAACCACACGTCTGTCTTTGGCCTCACACAGCTGTTCATTGTAAATAGGAAGATTCATGGTAGGGACTTCAAAACGGAGCATGAGGGGTGCAAAATCACCCATCGGCATTCCCTTGGGCCTAGGAAGTAGGGCAGGGAGATTCCTCAAGTTTTAGCTTCTGGCCCTGGGAGCCTTACAGTGTTGCCGACAGGATGTGATTGGCAGATTGTGAATGAACTCTTTCTACGGTACAGCATAGCTAAGTGCCAGTCCAGCGTCAAATACCTGGGGGCTTGGTGTGTTCTGCCACTTCCAACTCTTGAGATTTGGGACAGTTTGTGTCATCACTCAGCCTCAGTGTCCTCATCTGTGGAGTCACGATAATATATTCCTGTTCTTAAATTTTTTTCTCAGGTTTTTCTACCCAGATTATGTTAGCTTCATAAAATGAATTGAGACATGGAGCTCTCATGTCAGTTTCTCTAAAAATGTTATGTAAAATTGGTTCATACTATTAATTCAGGAAATGTCTGATAGAACTCACCTATGAAACTGTTGGTGCCTGGACTTTTCTTTGTGAAATGTTTTAGACTAAGATTATGAATTGAAGAATTTTTAATAGAAATGAGACTATTTTGATTTTATGTTCATTTTGAGTCAGTTTTGGTAAGTTATGCTTTTCAGAGTTGGTCCACTCATTTAAATTACTGACTTTATTAACATAGTTTGTAATATTCCCCTATTCTACTTTTACTGTCTGTAATAGATATAGGATATCCTTTCTTTCATCTTTGAAATTGGCCATTTGTATTTATGCTATCGTTTTCTTGATTAATTTTAATTAGAGGATTTATAAATTTTATTAATCTTTTCAAAGAAGCAACTTCTGGTTTTTTCAGTTTTCTGTAATTGGAGTATGTGTTTTATTTATTTATTTTTTTATTGGTTTTGACAGAGACAGAGACAGAGAGACAGAGAGAAGGGGGAGAGCCCAGAGCAGTCTCCATAGTTGTGCATCATCAGTCTTCAACATGGTTTCGTTCCATACAGGTGGGTGGGGGGAGTGCACAGGGCAGGAACTAGGCTGGGGGCCTCCAGCATGGGAGACACACCCCCTCAAGCCGGGGGCCAAACTGGGGGGCAAGATCTGAACTGGGGGGCTCCCAGGTGGGAAACACACTCCAGTTCAGCACATGGGTCCACACGGGCGGGGGCCAGGATTTGATCTTTGGTCCCCGGAGCTGCAAAGCAAGCGCTTAACCCGCTGAGTCATCCCCACTTCCCTGTGTGTTTTTTCACTACTTGCTACTCTTATGTTTGTTATTTCTGTTTTTCTATATCAAACTTAATATGTTATTTTCTGTATAGATTTTTAAGGTAGAGACTTAGATGACTGATTTTAAATCTTTCTTCCTTTTTTTAATATACCGTAGGTACCTTATAAATTTTTCTCTAAGCAGTGTTTTGGTTGTATACCATAAATTTTGCTACATTGTATTTTCATTGTCAATCAATTCAAAAATTTTTTTAATTTATCTTGGCCTACGTGTTATTTAGAAGAGTGTTATTTAATTTCTAAACATTTGGGAAATTTTCTAGATATCTTATTGTAATTTGATTTCTAATTTAGTTTCATTAGTTTAGGGAACAAAATTCTATAAGATTTCAATTGTTTGAATGTATTGAGATTTATCTTATGGCTCCACAAATGCTTGTACTTGGTCAATATTCTATTTGCAGATGAAAAGGATGTGTATTTTACATTTATTGGGCATAGAACAGTCTATAAATATCAATCAAGTGTTGTTTTGATCTCTATCATACTGTTTGCTTTTTTGTATGCTTATTATATTTATCACTGAGAGAGGAATTCAGAGCACTATTTTTAAAGCATAAATCAGAATATGTCCTTCTTAATGTAATGTCCTCATAGGCTCCTTAGTGTATTTTGACTAAAATCCAAACATCTTTGGATCTGTAAGAAACTGTGTGATCCAGTCTATGTATGCTTTTTTCCTCAAAACTCTTCTATTATAATAGTACGCCCCCAACCCCACCACTATAAATTACATTCTAGTCATTCTGGCCTTTTTTCTGTTCCCTGGACCCACTAAACTTATTCCTACTCCAGGACTTTTGCATTTGCTATTCCCTTTGCCTAGGATTATATTGTCACCCAGATAATTACATGTTGGCATCTTCACACCTCTTCAGTCTCAGCTCAAATGTCACTGTCTCATAACAAGCCTTCCCTAACCTCTCTATCTGGATTACTCTTTATCCCCTTTGTAGAACTTTTCATTATTAGAATAGTCTCTCTTAATTAATTTTATTGTTTATGGTTTGCATGGTGGTTTTGTTGAGTGGTGTGTCCTAGAAGCTGAGAATAGAATTGGTTTATAGTGGATATTTAATTAATATTTGTTGGATAAATGAATGGTGGCTGAAAGAATGGGTAGATGAACTATAAGAATTTTGTGTCATTCAACATTATCTGTCTTATTTCATAATCATTTCCATCTGGGTGTTATGACTGGATTGTGAAGTCTTTACAAACAAGAGCTCACCCTTCTTTACCTCTGAGGCTCTGACACAGCATAGCAACTGCTCAGTAAACAATTGTTGGACAAAAGCATGGATGGCACTTTCAAAATACTCTGTGTACACGTCCATCATCAATCACTTTACTACCTCTTCCCTCTGAATCAACTACTAAACCAGATTTGGCTCAAGGCCTTGTACATAGATATGCTCAATATGTGTTATTGGAAAGAAAGAAAGAAGGAAAGAACAAAAGAAGGTAGGGAGGAACTTGTCACAGCTCTGATGGATGCATTGGCTTCAAGTTTCAAATCAGGATTCCAAAGCCAAATGTCAACAAGGGTCTCCTTGCCCCTCTGTTATCCAAGGAAGTCAGAAGAACTTCAGTTCTTTAGTGGATGGTCCATTTCACCTCTAAGCACAAGCACAGGAAGCAGATGTGAAAATGAGTTGGAAAAGTCATGGTTCTATTAGTCCTGTAGTATAGAACAGATGTCATAGCAGTAGCCCAGAAAAACGGTGACCCAAATATTGTCATGCACATCTGAGTATCTGTGAAGGCTTAATTGTTTCTTAAATATTTGTTGGAAATTAATAGTTACTAGTAAAAAAGAAGGAATGAGAAATGTGCAGTACAGACCATGAAATCACTACCACCCTCATCCCCAGCTGACTGTTAAACATCTAGTATTCTTTTCTTCAAAAGATTCGAATTAACCTGAGAATTAAAAAAAAAAAATTGTTCTGGGTAATACTGAGTTCAATGGAACTCCCAGAACATCTTCCCCTGCTGGACTGCAAACTTCTGTCTGTACCCCCATATTCACTTGTCCGTTCCCATGCCTGCTTGACCTCAGAATGTGCTCAGCAAGTATACCTTGAGTGGACAAGATGCAGACTTGGAGCCTGCATTGTTTCTACCTGAGGTGCATAAATATTGGGATGACCAGCCAGCCTTTGTGGCCCAACTGTCCCTACAACCTGTATGTGCCCACAATGGCTCTGAACCTCCCATGGTAGATGCTCCCCTTCTACGTGTAAGTTGGTACTGAACTTCATTTGCTTTGTTTATAACCAAACGGGAGAGACAACAGGGTTTAGGGAGGGTTTTGATATATGGTATTCCTGTTTTCATACAGTAACCAGCCAAACCATTACAGAATATTAGGTGTTTTATTTTTTTTTTTTTATATATTTTTTATTTATTTATTTATTTTTGACAGGGAGAGAGAGAGATACAGAGACAGAGACAGAGAGAGAACTAAACTGGGGGAGCTCCCAGTTCAGCATATGGTTCCGCACGGGCTGGGGCCAGGATTCGATCCCTGGTCCCCAGCGCTGCAAAGTGAGCGCTTAACCCACTGAGCCATCCCGGCTTCCCCATGGTGTTTTAAAGAATGGACTATCTACTGCCACTTAGTTTCTTTACATGGAGATTCTGGAGAGGCATGAACATTAAGACAAACCTATTTTGGACTTCAAAACCTGTATTAAATTCTGAGAATAAAAATCAGTAAATACTACACATAGAAATAAAGAGTAGCCAGCACCAAAAGCTAGACTGGAAGTTGCCTATGATTGCAGAGCTAAATCAAAATTCCAGGGTTCATAATTTACCAATTAACTCCTAATGTAATACTCCTGCAGGATTTGTAACATTAAAATCTTTGACATTACATTATAAAAAAAAAGTTTGGAATAAAAATAGTACGATTAAGAAACTGGAGATATTTCCTATCATATGACCTTAAAATTCATATTTTAGATGTATAAGATGTATATTCATGATATATTAATATATTAAAGACATTTGATTTCACCAGTTTATTTTGAAATTTAAGCAAAAGAATAATCTGTCAGAGCAATCAGACCTAGCAAATACCTTTAGTATCAAATTGCCCAACATTGCCCTTAAATGAAGCAGGTTGGTTTACAGCAGGGGTCAATGAATGCCAGTCCTTGAACTGGCAAGCTAGCTTGCATCACCTTGCAAGCTTAGTAAAGTGGCAGATTGCCATGCCTCACCCCTGTGAGTTAGCCAACCCGGTGTGAGAACCATTCAATTTGAGTCCCTCTCCCAAACATGACATTCAAGGGGCCTGTGACAACAGGGTTGGCCCTTCTCTTCATCACCAACATGGTCATAGTGAGGATGGCTATGGTATTAGGACCCATCTGCACTGGGACTGGGCTTCTGTCATAAAGAAATTTAGGTCCTCAATAGTTGTTTGAACCCCGTGAGTTATTGATGGCACCCATCAATGCCAACGGTAAACCTATAGCTCTAGACGTAGCAATCTCATTCATTTATTCATATCACACATGATTACTGAGGGCCTGGGAATGTCGCCATCAATAAGTGCAGCGTCTTCATGAGTCCATGACGAGGATAGACAGGTACGCAGAGAGTTACAACCTAGTGATTCCAGAGGAAGGGCAGCCTGCCAGGGGCGTCCCTGGGGGGAGCCCCCCGTCAGACCAGGGGAGCCTGCTTATGCTGATGGATGAGGGGAAGTTAGACAAAGTGAGGGGAGAGGCCTGTCTTCATCCATCCTCTAGGGATGGGCACATTTCCATTTCAAGCTAAAAAAGAGGCAGCCATGAGGAAAGATTCGGAGGAGACAATGAGGCAATCAGGAATATCTGTCACAGAAGCCATCAAAATCATTCAATACAAATGTTAATTTTTTAGTTTTGATCACAGGACCATGGTTATGCAAGATGAGGGAAGTTGGCTGAAGGGTATACAGGAACTCTCTGTACTGCCCCTGCAACTCTTCTGCAAATGTAGAAGTATTTCAAAATAAAGTGTAAAAAACATCATTCAGGATAGAGAAAACAGGGGACAGGCCCAAGGTAGTGATAGCGGAGATGGCTGACATAGGCAGGTTTGAGGAATTTTGAGGAAAATTTAGGAATTGACTAAGTGTGGAGGACAAAGGAAAGGGGTGCTTTGACCAAAAGGGGGATATGAGACAGGGTCTGAGAGGAAAGATAAGGAGGTCAGATGCTCACATGGTGACTTGGAGGTGTTGGCGGGAGGTTCAGGTGGTAAAAGAACTGAATATCTACATCTGGGTCTCAGAAGGGGGTCAACACTAGACACAGACATTTGAGAATCAACAATAAACAAATGAGGAAAACATGACCAAGCAAGTAATTGAAGTAACTGGGGTAGATGCAATTTTGCTGAAGAGTGATAAATAAAAAATTGATGACAGGCAGAATATTAAAGAAGGAGTTAGACAGAGGAAGAGTAAATTAAAAAGAACATTCACAGAGGAAAAGAAAACACCGGATAAGCATGATGTCGTGGAAGGCAAGGGAGGAAGGATTTTTAAGAAGGAGGCAAAATCCACCTTCTGAAAGATCAAGCAAGACAGAAACAGCAGTGATTGGAGTGTTAGCAACCTTGGTGACTTTAATCTTTGTCTTTCCACTTTGATAGTGTAGCAACAGCATGGAAACATCAGTGAATATTTTTAAGTGCCTACTTTGATGAAACAAGCCCTGAGCATCAGCCAGCCTGGTATTGAGGAAAAACCATATATGATGTTGGAGGTGAGGCAGACCTAAGTTCTAGTCATAGTTCTGTCACTTACTAAATGAGTGACCTTGAGTGAATACTTAACCTCTTGAACTTCAGTTTCATCATCTGTAAAATGAGAATGGTAATATGCATTTTGCTCTTCGAGGAGTAGAAATAATGCATGTAAAGCCTCTACCATAGTATCTGGCACATAGTAGGTGCTCAACAAGTGGCAGCCATTATTATGGGCCAAGTGCTCCTCTTCTGGGCTCTACAGCATCCTGTGTACCCACCTACATTATTTCACAATGTGCTGAAATAACTTGGTCTTTATGACTCTCTCAAGCCCAGCCTCCACCATACTACTGGCTTCCTAAGTGCATCCTATTTAATGTAGTTTCTCCATCAGCCAACACAGAGAAGACACCTGGATGGCACCTTCATTCTGCCGGATTGGAGGGAAGCATGGGAAACGGGCTCTGCCCCAGAGAGGTCATGGGAGGATCTGCTCCACTAGGATGACGTTGGAAGTGCAGGTCTGACAATAAGATAGTCATGTGCTCACACAGGCCTGTAAGGAACAGAAGGTTATTTCTCAAATGTTGCAAGCAATCTTATTTATTCTGGAAATCTCAAGGGAAGGATGGTGAGTCAGGAAAACTGACAAGGACAATTGGCACTGACAAGTTGGCTGATCCATCTAAAATCATACAATATGGTTCTATAATTATGGAGAGTGCATCTTTCTAAATCAAAAATAAAATGAAACAGGAAGAAAATAAAAGGAAAGAAGAGGGCAGGAAAGGGAAGGGAAGGGAATGGAAGGGAAGGAAATGGAAGGGATTGGAAGGGAAAGGAAAAGAAAGGAAGGGAAGGGAAGCAAAGCACAGGGAAGGGAAGGGAAGGGAAACAAAGAAAAACAAAACAAAACAAAAAACAGAAGATAAAAGGATACATAATCTGATTAGAAACTGTGAGCAGGTAGTAAGTAGGTGTAAGAAGGAATCTGGAAGAATAGTGTCTTGGATAGCTGGGCATGGGAATTTTCTAGTCATTTGAATTCTGAGGAGCATTTCTGAGGCCAGAGACACCCTAGACTCCTAACACATGAAAGCTCAGAACGGCTCGCGTGCCCACTGTATTAGTTTCCTTGGGCTGCTGTAACAAACTACCATGTGCTAAGTAGCTTAAAATAACAGAAATATTGTCTTGCCATCTGGAGGCCCAAAATCTGATATCAAGGTATCAGCCAGGTTGACTCTTTCTTGGAGATTTAGAGAGTGAGTCTGTGCCATACCTTCTCCTAGATTCTGGTGGCTGTTGGTCATCCTTGGAATTCCTTGGCTTTTAGATGTAGCTCTCCAATCTTTATCTCTGTCTTTGTGTGGCATTTCTCCTGTGTGTTTCTGTATCCATTTTTTTTTTCTCTCTCTTCTTATAAGGACACTAGTAATGGATTAGCAAACCCCCACTCCTCATGACCTCATCTTAACCTGATCCCATCTGCAAAGACCCTATTTCCAAAGGTCACACTCACAAGTATCAGGGGTTTGAACATCAACATATCATTCTGGGGAGAGCACAACTGACCCTGCAATGTATTCAGGCCTTCCTGCTATCCCTCCACCCTTGCACACTATCCCCTAGCTTCTCAGAACTATTTGCACTTCTTCAAACTCTCCATGTTCTTTCATCTCCATGTCTGCACCAGTGCTGGGCCTTCTGCCAGGAATACTCTTCACCTCTTCTCTTCCACTTGGGTAATTCTCAATTATCTTTTAAAACTCAAGGGACATTTCTTTTTTTCTGTGAACCTTTGTCTCCCTCCCACCATCTCTAGGAATTAGTTGCTAGATACTGAGTGCTCCCCCTAACTCCTCTGTATGACATTTAGCAAGGCAGATCATGACCAATTGTTGACATGCCTGCTCTTCCCACTAGACTGCAAGCTCTGTGAAGACAGAGCCCATACGCTTCTATCTTTGTATGCCCTGCACCTGTGACACAGTGGATATGCAACGACACAATGTACAGTACTTGGTAGGAAGCTTAACTCCATGCTCTGTGGCTTTCCATGGGTCTGGTTGAACAACACGGCCCGGCCAACCGGAATTGTGCCATTTCTTTGATCCCAAACCAGGACTTTCCAGGAGGTCAAGTATGGGCTGCCAGTGAATTTCCAACCTAATTTCCTCTGCTCCTAGTCTCCCTGGGAGGTCTCCATGCTAGACCCAGTCAGGCCAAGACCAGTGAGAGCTGACAAATGGATCCGGTCACTCCCCCAGTTTGCACTAATGGGGCTATTGGCCCGTGGGTCTTAGTGTCACAATGCAGCATTCAGTGGCTGCTGAGGGGTGCCCCTGTATGTGTGTGTGGGCAGCTCATGATCCAAGGCCAGTAAAACCCTATAAACATGTCAGGACTGTGCAAAGGCCAGCACTCTTTGGGCTTTTTTCTCTCCTTGCTAGTGGTTTTCTTCTTAATCATCTGTTTCCTTAAAATAGGTTCTTCCTTTTCTCCATCTGGGGCTCCAAGCACAGCAAAGCAGAGGTCAGAAAAGAAACTGCAAAGGTAGTAATGGCATTCCAGAACTCGAAAGTTCTCTGGAAAGAGGGTATCTAGTCCAGCCCTTCTTCCCATAGACGGGGAAACTGAGGGCTGGGATTAGAAAGAGACTTGCAAAGATCCTGCAGAAAACTGTCAAGAGTGAAGAATAGAGCCTAATTCTCAGACCCCAGACCAGGGCTCTTTCCCTCCAACATTACTGTCTCTACCTGTCTCCAAGAATGAACAAAGTTAAGTTTTAATTGCCATTCAATACCAGAACAAACTGTGAAAAAAGTTCACTTGAACCCCTCCTCTGCCTCTGTCAACTTACAAGGATGCTGACTAATTCAAAGAGGCACTGTCTCCATTTTTAAGGGACTTCTGTCCAGGACAGTGTTTGCTGTCTAGGGTGGTGGCATCAAACACTGTGGTTACTAGAGACCACATCTCATGGAGTATTATAGAGATAAAAACAGATTTGGATGTCGACTACAAATTCAAAATGAGCCAATTAAAACCTCTCATTAAAACAAAACTGCTTCATTCCTCACCATTTATTTATAGGGCCCAAGTGTTCACTTTAATTATTATTTTAAAAATAAGGAGAGGGGAGGATCCTTGGATTCCTTTGAAGCTCAAGTCAACAAGAGCCAGATTAAACACCAACTCTTTTAATTTGTGGATGTTGATTCTGCCACCACTTTTCTTTAGTTATTCCCCTCCCCACCATTCCCCACTGATAGCCCTAATAAACAATAAACAGAAATTCAAGTTGCTCGGTGTAACTTCAAGGCCCTCACCCAGTCTGCCACTCATCTGTCCTTATCTGCTGCTGCTTCTACTTCTATTCTCACACCTTACCTACTGACATGCGTTCTATTATATAGTGCATCTTTACTGCCCCTTATTCTTTGCTTGGAATTCCCTCTCCCCACTTCTTCTCCACCCACATCCCTTTTGCTTCTCCCTCTCTGCCTGTCTAAACCTTAAATCCACACTCAAGGCCATAAAACAGTCCTGCATCTCTCCAGTCTAATATTTCCTCATAGAATGTCCCAGACACTGATTTGCCTCTTTTATGAAACACCTGACTTCTTGCCTTTTTGATAGATTTTCCATCCATTCACATGTGCATTTGCTCATCAGTCAGCCATTTACTGAATACATTCTACATGTCAGCCACAGTGGACCTCCCATCCCACTGTGGAAGAAAGGGGACAGTTGTAACAGAGCAGCCACTGCCACAAGATTTAAAACATATTCTGAAGGCAGTGGACTATCATGAAAGGATTTTTATAGAGGCCAAGTGGTTTTAAGGACCACTCTTGGAGCAACGTGCAGGACAGATTTGGTGAGGGTGGGAGTGTGGGCGTAAGGGCAATGATGGTGCCACAGTGTAGGTTAAATGGCTAATTAGGAGACTATTGTAATAATCCTAGCAAAATACTAAAGCATGGCCCCAGGGAGTAAAAGAAGAAAATGGACGAGGAGAAACGTGGGCTAGAAGTGACAGGAAGTGATGGTTGTAGGCAGGGACTCTGTACATCTAAGATGCCAAGGTTTCTGGGTGGGGCTTTCTGGTGGAGGGTGATGTCAGCCCCTGGAACAGGAGCTGTGGGAAGGGCTGAGGCACTCACTCCTTCACATGCTGTGGTTAAGAAGAGCGGAGGCAGGAAGGTAGAAATGTAAGTGATGCCATCTATGGATAGGGAGCTGAGGCCTCAGCATGCTGTAGATATGTATGGACATATTTTCCCTATTGGCCCTTGAGGTCAGGAACAGAGACTGAGATTTGTGCCTGGTTCCCCCCGCCCCTCACCCCTTTCTCTCGTGAGCATAGTAAATTCTCATTTGCTCTGTGAATCAATGAAAGATGCAAACTCCAAAATAAATGATACAAGCGGAAAGAAGGCAGCCACATTTATGGAGCAGGACACCAGTAAGAGTATAATATTTTTGCTTTGCCACTCACAACAGCTCTCTGGCCCCAGTTTCTTCGCCTCCACTGGAGATGCTGATTCCTGGAATAAAGGACTATGATGAGGTCGTGGTGCTATGATGTCACATGTTCTCATCAGTCAGCCCTACGAGTTTATGGAAGAAGCATTGGCATCAGACTGGAGAATTTTCGCTTGTACTTCTGGCTATGCCTTTGGACAGGTTACTGTCCTTTACTAGATCTTAGTTTTCTCTTTTGTAAACCAAGGGAGGATTGATTTCAGGATCTGGAAGGCAATCTCTAAGTTAAAATGCTGCATCCCAGTGATACCACTAGAAAAGACTGACTTAGAGAGTTGTGATCCCCACTGACACACCTCAAGGCTCACTGAATAAGAAAAAGGATGGTGAAATGACTATTGAATGTCCCTTGCCTAAGACATCCAAGCCTGGGAGCATAATTCACTGAAGTCTACTCCTCTCTAGAACAATAATGTATGCTTTCTTTTCTTCACAGAGGAGATTAAGGGACTTTAGCATTGGGATGTCTATGCACCGATAACAAATGAGCCATATCCACCTTTCTTATAAAATAACAATGCACTTTGTGCAGAAAATGCAGAAATTTTATAACTGTTGACGCCAAGTTCTTGTTGAGGGTGAGACTTTGACGAGGACACCAAATTGATTCATGGACTCTGCCGTGACTGCATGTGTTGTAGTGCAGAGAACATGGGATTGAGTGCATGGTGTGATTTGGCGGGAATCCTGCTTCTGCTACCTGTTTGTAATAAGACCTTGGGTGGAAACTCAATCTCTCTGAGCCTCTGTTTCCTCATCTGCAGGCGAGTAATCACACCAACCCTGGTGACTATTGTGAGGTTGACAGGAGAAAATGTAGGACCTGGCACAGACAGTGAGGCCAGAGAAGTTGAGTGGCCTCTAGTTTTAGAAGCATTATTCTTCAGTCACCTTTCACTTTTTTAAACCAAGTCCAGGTGTCAGGTGGGTGAGTGGCAACATGGCTGGCTTGGGGTTGTCTGACTGTGGTAGGAGAAAGAGGGGCCTTCTCTCCACACAAAGGAGAAGGCTTGCTCCTGCAGCCTTGGAGAGCCCTTCCAATCTGCATCTGCTGAGGCTAGTAGACTAGGCAACTCCAGGGCACATTTTACAAAATTGCATGTCTATTTGGGCTTGTTGAAGGAAACTTCTTGGGGGGACTCTGTAAGGAATCACACAAGAAATCGAGTGGCTAATCAAATGCGAGCCTTTATTGGGAGCACTCCCGGGTGAGGTTCGCTGGCCCAGAAGAGGATTGGGGCTGGAGAAGTCACGCCTCGGGAAGGGAGTGAGTTGGTTTTATAGGGTCCTGGGGTGGGGGAGAAGCAGGTAAGGTGAAGAGTGGCAGCTGTTTGAAAAGTCCCTTTGACCCCATTTGCCTAGGGAAAAGTCTCTTTGCTGCATCCTGCTTGCCTGGGTCCTGAGGCCCACCGGCCTTACAGACTCTTGTTAGCTGGTGAGACTACAGTGCTCTGATGTGGACACTTCTCAATCATGGATCAACTTGTGGGCAAGGATTAAACCTGTTTGCCTGCCCCTTAGCTTCCCAAGGGCAGGGCGCTATTTCAGATTCCTGGGGTTTGAACGAAAGCCAGGATTTTGTTTTCTGATGTCTGACAGGGAACATAGCAAGAAAGTGTCCATTTCAATCAACTTCTCCCCCAATTTCCACCCCCAGGAGTTCCTCAGACCTCTTCCAGCACCATCCACAGACTGGGATGAGGGTGTTAGAATGTGTGTTTGTGGGAGGGATAAGGCATGAAGGCTGAGGGGCCTTTGTATTACCTCAGAGCATGAAAGGATGAGCTCCATATGGGTTACTCAGGTTAACATTCACTGAGTTATCACCTACTTTGGGTGCTAGACACAGGCGGAGCTGAGGGAAAGGCAGGAGGGTGGGGGGAGGCTGTGGGATTTTCCCTGAGACACAGCGGCTACTAAGGAGAAGAGGGGTTCTGCATAGCTACACTACAAAGCAAAGTGCCAGCACCCAAAGACAAGTGTTCCGAAGAATGCTTTTGTCCTGGCTACACCACACTGCACTCCAGGCCACTGGCCCTCACACGTCCAGCCTCAGGTTTCTGAAGACTATCTAGTTCCTGTCTTGGAAGAGCCCACATGCAGTGCACCTTAGCCTGGAAGGAGAAGTGAAACCGGCACCGGCCTGAGCGGTACGTGAAACATAGGCGCATCGCTATGCCTTCTCTCGACCGCAAGTGGTGGAGCTTCTGCAGAACTGGGCCTTGCCTGCTCCTCCTTTGGTTTGTCCATGACCTTTAGGGTGACCTGGCAGGGAGGAGACCTCAGCGGGGAGCTGACAAGTGAATAATGAAGACATGAGTGAATGAGCGAGTGAGTGAATGTATGGTGATACGAAGATGAGCGTGCCCGGGCCCTGCCGCAGAAGGACACTAGGGAGCAAACCCAGAGCCCTCAGTCATGCCGCCTGCCCCCTGCTGGAGCAGGCTCAGGTGGATGTCCACACTTCAAGCACCGTCCGGGCTGTACTCTGAACAAGACCCAGGTGGGGGAGAAGTCCAGCCTCCTGCCTAGGCAAGAATGGAACTCAGAATCTTGAGTGTGCGCATATCTGGCAGCCAAAATGACCAACAACACAACCTATCTCTGCCGTTCAGGTCTCATCAGAGAGTCCAGCCGAGAATTTAAGTATGAAGACCAGACTGGCCATCTGACCGCTTATCATGCCGTTTAAGACCTCCCACAGTCTGCCTCCCTCCCACGCCCTTTCCCACCCCTGAGAACTCATTTCTCTCACCCTCACTGCCACCTGATCAGATTGCACTCTTCTCAACCACTCCTGCATTTCCGCACTTCCTTGTGTGGCTCATGGATGACCTCCCGTTATCTCTGCCTGTTCAACTTTTAGCCACCTACCACCGTCCTCACCCATGAAGCGCTCCCCAGTCCCTCCACTTGAGATTAATCCGTCTCCACTGTGTTCTGAAGCCTGGTGAGTGTGCCTCTGAGGATGAGAGCCTGGGAGCAGGGCCCGCGGGGCTGCACTGAGACACCGGCTCGCTGGGTCAGAAGAGTCCACCAGCCAGTGGGCTCTAGGCATCTACTAGCTGCTTTGCTGGGGTGAGAGGGCCCCCGCTACTTTGGCTCCTGGGCATGTTATTCAGATAAAGACAAAGTGGTATTATCTCGGGAGCCGGCTCCATGTGGAGAGGAGCCCAGACAGGGTGAGAGACACTGAAGGACTGGGAATGTTCCACTGTGGCCTTCCTATGTGCTTGTCCCCGTACTTGTTCCTTACACTAACAGTGCTCAGGCAGGTTTTCTTCCACAATCACCAGGTAAGGCTGTGCAGAGTGTGCACGGTACACGGGGCCGAGAGTGGGCTGAAATCCAGAGGACCCCACTTCCTCGGCTGTGCACTAGGCCAGGCTGTCACTCCTCAGAGGGAGGGACTCTGTTCTCTGATCTGCACAAAGGTAAAGTATAGGCTACAGACCTGCCCCTAACAGTTGCAGAGCCCAAGACAAGAGTACAATGGAGGGCTATATATTTTATTATTTAAAAGTTATAAAATAAGCTTAAACTATTAATTAACATACATTCTATCTTCTTGCTTTGACAAATCTATCTTTATAATGACCCGAAGGCTGAATTCTAATTTATAATTTCCACCCAAATTCTCGAAGTTTTGACACAGGGCACTTAAACATGACCTGTGCCCTCCCTCCCACCCCCTGCCCCTAACGATATTCTTGTCCATGGGGGTCTGTACCCAAATCTAGACACCCCAGTCTAGATGTCCAAGTCCTCCTCCAAATCCTTGGCTGCAACAGCCCCGTGGCTAGGCGTAGGCCCGAGGGCTCACATACGGGCCGTGAGTCCCTGGGCCAAGGGGTGTACATACTTGTGGTATGCCCCATACTCAGGATGACCAGCCCGAGGGGGGAGGCCCACGCAGGCCCTCGAAGTGGCTAGTGGTGTTGTGGTCGGAAATTGAGGAGTCCCAGGTACCCAGCATAAGGTCCACAGTAGGGAGCAAGGACTCCTGGTGTCCACGCGCTCTTGGCCTCTTGGACTTCTTGCCCCTTGGAGGTGAGTGTGGCCCTGTAAAGGGGTAGGGCCCCTTCTGCACAGGCCTAAGGGGACGGGGGGATTGCTGAACTCTAGCAGCCTCAGGGGCTAAGATCCACTGAACCAGAGAATGTGGGCCTTCCTCTAAGGCCACCCCATCTGCCCAAGGCCAGATGGTGATATCTAGGTGACACGTACTTGCCCCTCCACCTGGCTATTCGATGACGGGCGCCTGTCTTCTAATTTTTATACTCCTGGTCACGAGCCCCATCTTCCAAGGTCTGAGGATTTCAGCAGCACCTTTAAGATTTGCTTTGGTACGCGCAGTGAGAACAGGGCTGGACTTGGGATCAGGACACCTGGGTTCTCTCGCAGCTCTGCCACAACTCACTCTGTGGGCTGGACTCATCAGGTTCTCTCCCCAGGCTGCACCTTTCTGCATCTATAAACTCAGGGTGTGGAGCTGAACGATTTCCAAAGTCTCCTTCAGACCTGCAGGTCTGCAGTTTATGATTCCCGAAAGTTCTGCTTTCCCTGTTCTGTCAGTCATTCTCAATCCTGGGTACTCATTAAAATCACCTAGGAAGCTAAAAAAACCCCCCAAAATACTAGAATGCTCTACCTGCAGAGGTTCTGATTCATTGGAGTTGGGGCCTGGCCCAGACAATAGCTCCCCAGATGATTAGGATGTGCAGCCAAGGTTGAGAACCACTGTGAGCGCTGGATCCGAGTCTGCCCCGCCCACTACCCACACACAGCCCAGGGAAGTGTAGCAGGACAGACGCCCGATGCACCGGCGGAGCAGCTGGCGGCCAGGCCAGACGCTGGGCTCCTGGGGTGGGGGTCTCCTGGTGACTCCCCAGGAAGAGGTGGATAAACAGAGCCCATTTCCTGGCCTCCTGCTCCTCACCCCTGTCTCTCTTCGCCTCCTCCAGCTGAGAGTCGTGGGGGAGGAGGAGACAGAGCAGGCAGCTGCCTGATCTGGGGAGATTTTCTTGTGGGTGGGGAGAGGCTGACTTTTGGCTCCCATCTCCCTGCTCTCTCCCAGCTGGAGCAGCCACAGAGCGCTGGGGCTGGGATCCCAGCTGCTGGCCGCTGTTCCCATGTCAGTCCCTGACAGCTGCAAGCCCCCCTGACGTGTGCTGGTGTGCGTGTGTATCCACATGTCAGGATGGACTCTCTAGCAGCAGAACACACAATGAAGAGCCCCGGAGGTCACTGTTCTTACTAGATTGCAAGACACCCGCAAGCCTTTCCTGATCCCCACTCACCTCTCTCCTGTGACACCCTCTTGCCATTGCTCACATAAGAACCAGCTAACCCCCTCATTGAGATCCTATGACAGCAGCAACTTCAATAATTACAATAGCTATCGTTTATCGAGTGCATACTATGTGTGGGCATTTTTCTAAGCGTTTTAGGCTAGTGAATCTATTTGACCCTCAGAATAATCCTAGGAAGCAAGCACTATTACTATTCGTATTTTACAGAGGAGCAAATCAAGGAACAGAGAAGTTAATATTTATTCCAAGATCACACAGCTGCCAAGATTCAAAGTCAGAAAGTCTGATGCCAAAACTTGGGTTCTTTACCAAATGGCTATTGTGCCTCCTGCCGGTGATTGATTATGGATGAAGTTCATTTTGAGTCAATGAGGTTTCTTTCAGCTCTGACGCTCTACTAACGGTGTTGCTCACAGTGACATACATGTTGTACTTTCGTTTTTTTGTTTAGACTGGGGCTCTTAGACACTTGATGGACCTCTGCAGCCAGAGTCAGAAGCATCCGTCCTCTTCCCTGCAGAGCTGCGCTGCTGGGATTGCAGGACAAGCACCCTCAGAGGAGAACGGCCCAGTGTGTCCCTGTGCACTGGGCTCCGGGGATAAAAACCTCGTGGAAAAACCCTGAGAAAATGAAGCCATGGTGATGTGCAGAAGGCCTGAACCTCACCTTCCCGCTTGCAGAGGACTCTGCTGACTGGAAGCCTCTGCGCACTGGGTCATTTTCCCAACAGAGGGACTAGGTGTGTGGAAATGCACATGCCATCCTTCTCAGTGATGACTCATGGGATGCACTCCCAAGACGGCAGGCGGGGCCTGAATGCAGCCCGGGACCTGGTGCCCACAGGCCTTTCTGCTGTCGGTGTATTCTGCTGAGCCCACGGAGTATATGCATGGCTGTAGGGCAGTGACAATGAGGACAGCCAAGATATTTTAGCCCAGGAGTCTATGTTCTAAGCTAGGTAGTGATCGGTTAGATGGAAAAGGGAGTCACTGCATTCTTCAACTGGTGTCTTCCTGACAATCTCATTTCAGTTCCCAAATGCTTTGGGGGATCTAGATCCCCTTTTTCCTTTCTCTTTAACCAGGTGCCCCATCCCCCTGCCCACATGGGTTAATTGCTAGCTGTATGGATAAGTCCCTCCACTTTCCCTTTCTCGATTTTTACTTTTCATTCACTGCCACACACAAAAAACTTAAAGCTCTTTACAAGAGAGAGTTGAATCCTGTATTAGGAAAGTGCTTTTTATGGTGCATGGCAGTTCTCCTCAAATTTTACATAAACATCACCTGGATACCTTCTTAAAAGTAGAGATTCTCCTCCCACTGATCTGAGATGGAGTCTGGGAATCTCTGTTGTTAACACGTGTCCAGGTGATGCCACACTTCGTTTTAATCATGTACATTAAGCATTGACAGTTTTAGATTTATTGATAATTGGCAAGTAATATTGTATAAGCTTAATGTGTACAATGTGGTAAAGATAGATAGATAGATAGATAGATAGATAGATAGATAGATAGATAGGCTAGATGATAGGTAGGTAGGTAGATAGATAGATAGATAGATAGATAGATAGATAGATAGATAGATAGATAGATAATTACCACAATAAGGTTAGTTAACATATTCATCACCTCACATAATTACCATTGGCATGTGTGTGTATGTGTGTGTGGTAAGAACTTTTAAGATCTATTAGCAACTTTCAAGTACATAATACAGTATTGTTAACTGTGGTCACCATGCTGTACATTATTAGATTATCCGAACTTATTCACCTTATAACCAGAAGTTTGTGCACTTTGTCCACCTTTACCCATTTCCCTGCTCCTGCACAACTCTCTGTCTCTGAGTTTATATTTTTAGAGTCCACATATAAATGAGGTCATAAAAGATTTGTCTTTCTCTGTCTAACTTATTTCACTTAGCATTATGCCCTCAAGTTTTATTCATGTTGTTGCAAATAGGAAGATTTCCTTCTTTTTTTATAGCTGAATACTATTATACAAGATCTGACAATTAAGTTCATGAACTTGCCACCTTGCACTTATGTTGGCAGCCCTGTACAAACAACTCAGTAAGGTTTCATAGCCTTGGTATATCAGTGTCTCACAACTGTGTTTATGTCAATGTGTGGCAGTGTCTTGCTGAGTGGTGTTCATTATTGTCACTACGTGTTTTTGTGTGTTGTCACGAGAATGTCAGAGCTTGAATTAGAGCAATGAACAAACATTAAATATTTTCTTAAACTTGGCAAGAGCAGAAGTGTATCAGGAACGTGTTAGTCCAAGTTGATGGGGATAATGCCGTGAAGAAAATGGCAGTGTGCAAACGGATTAAATTTTTTTCTGAGGGGAGAGAAAGCATCATTGATGAAGAGGGGTCAGGGCGGCCAGTAACAAACAGAACTGATGAAAACATTGCAAAAATTCATTGCATTGTGTGTCAAAATCATTGACTGATTGTGAGAAGCATAGCAGACCAAGTAAACATCGATAAAGAAACAGTTAGGAAACAGTTAGGTGTGTGCCACAAATGGTCCCAAAGTACCTCGCTGATGAACAAAAGCAAAAGAGAGTTGAAATTTTCTAAGACCTTTTGGAGAGGCAAGATGGTGTTTTGGGCCATGTGATCACTGATGATGAAACATGGGTGTACCAATTTGACCCTGAAACAAAGAGTCCAAGTGCACAATGGAAGTCAGTCAATTCTCCACAACCAAAAAAGTTCCTGACAGTCCAAATCAAGAGTCAAAACAATGTTGCGCACCTTTTTTGATATCAGAGTGATTGTTCATGATGAATTTGTACCAACTAGATAGTCAACTAAGTTGACTATTTGGGAGTGCTGAAAAGGCTGTATGAAAAAGTTAGCCAAAAACAACCTGAACTTTTGGCCGATGACTCATGGCTCTTGCATCACAACAATGCACCAGCTCACACGGCACTGTCTGTGAAGGAGTTTTTAATGAGTAAACAAATAACTGTATTGGAACACCCTCCCTACTCACCTGATCTGGACCCAATGACTGTTTTCTTTACCAGAAGAAAAAGGAAATATTAAAGGAAGACATTTTGATGACATCAAGGGTAATACCATGACAGCTCTGATGGCCTTTGAAGGGTGAAGTAGGTTCTGGCGTCGATGCATAGCTTCCTGAGGGGAGTACTTTGAAAGTCACTATAGTGATATTTAGCAATGAGGTATGTAGCATTTTTGCTCGGATAAGTTCACAAAGTTAAATGTCAGACCTTGCAGATACAGAGGCTGCTAAAAACAAATACACATTTTAAGAAAAGAAAAAACTAGTATTAAAATTGTAATAATATATACTGATCACAAAAGATGAATACAAGTCACATTTGACTTCCGCAATTACAAGAGGTGCTCACAATCAGACACTTCTGATTACTGTGAACTACTGCTTGAGCAGCATTGACCGAAGTGTCCACTTGTATCACTGCGCATGCTGTTTCAATTTGCCATGCGTCTCAAACTTATCACGAATGCATACAACCATTATGTGTGTTAGAGGTTCTGTTGCATACTCATGCCTCCATTGTTGTATTTCCACAACATTCTCAAATTTCAAATACCACTTCAAAACGGTCTTGGGCTCCTGAAATGACAACCATGCTTCTGATATTTTCTTTGACTGCCCTGCCTGTCGAATGTGATGCAAGCATTCATTTAATTCATGCCATCTTTTGAGTGAATGTCATACTGCACATTGCTATGGTAGTTCAACTTCGAAAAGTAATATATAGATAACACCTCTTAAAATCTGTATACTTTTTTTTTTTGGTATATATGTCTATATACCACCATTTCTTTGTTGACAGACATTTGGATTGTTTTCATGTCTCAATGATTGTAAATAATGCTGCAATGAACATAGGGGCACAGAAAGCTCTTCGAGATAGTGATTTTCATTTCTTTTGGATATATACCCAGATGTAGGATTGCTGGGTAGTACCCAGACCACACGCTGAGGTGCAGGCTGTAGAAAGCCTGTGAGACATACTTCCTCAATTAGCCATGACGTGGAAGACTGGAGACCTAGTCGTCGTTCAAGCTCCATGTTTACTCTCCTGTGTTTGCCTTCCATAAATAAGTCCATTGGCAAGTACTTAATGCAGCCCCATCCCTAGAGGGAGCCTTCTCAGCCTCGTTCGCACACATGCCCATCTCCTGTCAGACTGCCCTTATGTCTACATCTCTGCTTCAATTTTGCCCTAAATTCCTGAGGCCATGTTTTTCAGACATCTTGGGCTGGCTAAAGAAACCACTCTGGTCTCTGACAGGTGACAGCTGACCCATTCTCCCCTTAAATCAGGCATATTTGGAAGAAAACTGGATATGGACCATGATTCACACAGACTACACATACATATACTGCTTATGGGTTTTAACTTGCCCCAGTCTAGAATGCCATGGGCTTTGAAAAGAAAGCATTGACTCTCTCCCATGTAGTTCTGGACAACTGCGCTTCCTGTTTGGCTCTGAGGGCCGTGTCTGCATTCCAGTGGGCTCCAGGGAAAGAAAATATCCAGTTAGGAAGGGGCCCAGATAAAGGTCTTCCATTAATCTCCCCACAGTGAATCCCATTGTCCTAGTAGTCAGTAGACCCTGTGAAATGTCTTTTTTTGAACATCAAAGTCATTTGGATATTGCCAATTTCATATGTATGGTTTGACCTAACAGTACAGCCAAAACTGAGGTCCATCTTAGAATATATTGGAGCAGAGTGTCATTGTCCATAGAACCAAAGTAAAAGAATACGTGGACCTGATGCCACTCAGATGGTAAGGTGGAGGGTAACCCCCCTCTGTATGGCTCATAAACATTTGTGAGTGTGTGTGTATGCTTGTAAGCCAACCACTGATTTGCTCTGAAGCAGGTGTGAACTTTTGACCTAGACACACATATAACTGAGGGGTATTTGATTAAGGTAATAACCTCAATGGCACCTGTGGCCAGCAGAATGCAATCTAAACTCCTGGCCTGGTACGAAAGCCCGCCCCCACCCAGCAGCATGGTCTTTCCAACCGTCTCCCTCTCCCTACGCTCCGGCTCCAGCCCCTGTGAATGGCTCCTCTCCTGCACACACTGCTGCTTCTCCCCTGTGTCTTTGCTCACATCCTCTCTCTTCCTAGAGAGACTCCTGCCATGTCCATTTGACGAAATGCTGGCCATCATTCTGGCTCAAAGGCTGCCTGCTGCATGGAACTTTCTTTGACTTCCCTCATTGGGATCCAAAGTGATCGCCCCCTCCTCTGTGCTTCCACAGTACTTTGATGTTCGCTTAAGACACATCCCATCTTATTACATATTCCCATAGGTTCCATTTCTCCTGAACTTGCTCACTCATTTGAAAAATATCTATCATCCTGCCACATGGGAGCTTTGTTCTTGCTGCCACATTTACACTGGAAAACAAGACAGGCAAAGTGTTATAAAGACAAATACAGCGGGGTAAAAAGATGGAGAATAAAGGGAGTAGACAAGTTATTTCAGATGTGGTTTTCCGGAAAGGCCTAAGGAGCTGAGGTTGGAGCTGGAACCTGAATGAAGTGAGGGACTGAGTTGTACAGGATCTAGAAAGAGCACACCAAGCAGAGGGCACAGCAAGGGCAACATCTTTAGGACAGGATAGAGTCTGGTAGGTTCTTGGCCTGCGCTTCTCAAATGTGAGTGTGCAGAGATCCCAGGGGGGTCTTGTTAAAAATGAACATCCGGATTATTCAGTTCTGGGTCAGAGACCAGGGTTTTGCATTTCTAACAAGCTCCTAGGTCTCCTGACTGCTCTGAGCTGTAAAAATACACAGTCCCAGAACAAGAAGGCAAAAGTGTGCACCAGGGGCAAGGTGAGGAAGGAGAGGCTGGTGGGAGATGAGGCTAGAGAGGGGGCGCACCCTGATGACCATGGTCTAGAGTGCACTTCTTTCTACCTGTCAGGAGTGGTTGGAGAGTTTCAAGCAGAGGAGTGATAGAATCTGGTTTTCACTTTAAAAGATTTACTCCGGGAAAGCTGGGATGGCTCAGCGGGTTAAGCGTTCACTTTGAAGCCCCAGGGACCGAGGATCGAATCCTGGTCCCAGCCCATCCAGACCCACATGCTGAGCTGGGGTGTGCCCCTAGTTCAGTTCTTGCCGGGGCCTATGAGGGAGGCTCCCGGCCCAGTTCCTGCCCTGTGCAGCCCTGTGCCCACCTGTGGAGTGAAACTATATGGAAAACTAATGTTGTCAACTATGGAGACTGCTCTGGGCTCTCTCCTTTCTCTCTCTCTCTCTCTCTCTCTCTCTCTCTCTCTCTCTCTCTCTCTCTCTCT
>PVKE010004656.1:0-63270 GCA_004027555.1 Craseonycteris thonglongyai
AAAACTGATAATGTCCCTGCTGTTATAGTGACCGGGGCTGCGGCTTCCGGTCATCGTGCTGAATTGCTAGGCAGGAGTGGCGCTCCGCTGACCGCTCCCCGCTTTTGGAGATGTCCATTTGTCTGGAGCTGGGGCTCGTTTCTTCCTCTTGGAAACTCCCTTCACAGAAGCTGGCTATTTTTGCCAGTGACTGCCCGTGGGAGCGTGAGCTAGGAACGCGTGAGCGCTCTGAACCCCATGTGTTGCATGTGTGCACACCTTCCTATTGGGGTGCATACCACATATCCTGGGGGCCGGGCAAAACGGGGAGCCGTAGTACTCCCCCTGCCAGAAGCTTGTCCCGAGCAGGACGCAGACACCCCACCCACAGTTTGGGTGCTGCCTGTTATGGGCTATATGTGTGTGTGGGGTCAGTCTAGGAGTGGGTTCGAATCCTGCCTCCTCAACTTTCTAGCCATGAGTTGTTGAACTTGGCCTGTGGTCTAAAAAGTGGTACCTCTGTGCCCACTTCAGAGTGTCTGGCATTCAATGGGCCCCATGGGTAGACCGGTTAAGCACTGTGTGTGGTACGACGCGAGTCCCTGCTAAACGGGCCTCGTTGTCCCATGTGGCCTGTGCAGTGAGCGGGCCACAGGGCGCACAGGAAGGAGGGGCCGGCTACCCAGACACAGAGCAGCCTCACAGAGGAGGTGGGTGGGAGCTGTTTATTAGGGGAGAGGAGGCTATAGGGTTGCCCACTGCCGGAGGCTACCCTGACCTGTCCCCTCCACCAGCTGACACTCGGAGCAGTCCCAAAACACTGAGATGTCACCATCCTGGAGAAAACCCTTCAACACCGAGACTGGAGTTGCAGCCTCCTGCCCTGCAGCGGGTGCGTCTAGGGCAGAGTTCACGTGGCTCCTGGGGGCTTTATCTTGGGGCTTCTAGTGGGGGTAGACAGATTGCAAAAATGTCCCCAATTCTCTGCCTTCCCTCTACCCACATCCCTGGTGACAATGTGCAGTCTATTCCCTGCCCTGTGGGCCTGTGTGACTTGGTTTGGCCATGAAGATGGGGCAACAGTAAAGGCATGACAGCCCCAGGCCCTGGCCTCCCCTTTCTCCCGGGACCTCCCGCCACCACGGGCAGAAGCCCCGGCTGGCCTGAGGGAGGACGGCAGAGGTGCACGTGGACAGCCCCCAGCCCACCTGGCCACTGACCGGCAGGTGCATGGGAGGGCCCTGGGCAAGGTTAGCCACGCCCAGCCCGGAGTAGCAGAACCGTGCTGGTAACCCCTAGACTCCTCGTGAGCAAAAGCAGTGGTTCTGGGGTGGACGGTCACTGCGGGCGGCCGAGTTGTTACACAGCATCAACGTGCCAACAGATAACCGATACACTTGGACTCCAACCAGAAGCTGCACCGGGCAAGTCCACTGCTGTCACTGCACGTGGGTGTGGATGGCATGAGGTGTGGGAGGGGGAAGGGAGCCAGGAGACTCCACACCACTTCCAAGAGGTACCTGGAGGGGGAGGTGACTGGCACACAGGCACCTGAGTCATGCGGACCTGGGTTCCAGTCCCACCTCCACCGCTTACGAGCTGTGTGGCCTTGATCAAGTATCTGCCTTCTCTGTGCCTCTGTAAAATTAGGGACTAATAATGGCGTCTTCCCCACAGGGTACCACGGGAGGGAGCAGATTATAGAGGGCCAGGAGTGCCACGCGGGAGCCGCCCCTTTGAACTCTGCAGCCGGATCCCCATCCATCTTCCCTCAGCTCCGTGGTGGGTAATGGCTTGGAGTGAAAGCCAGCTGCTGAGCTGTGGAGATTTCCCCCGAGTCCTTGGCGATTATTTGTCAAGGACTGATTGATTCTTCACAGCCAGCTCCGCGTGCCACTTTGCACCCCAGGGCTGGGGGCATGCCTGCAGGAAGCTGGCACCTCAGAGCTGCCCCTCCCAGAACTGCCCATCACCCTCTCTTCCGGGCCCCCCCACACCCCCATCCGGGCCAGGGAGCGTCCCCTGAGGGTCCAGGCTTAGTCCTGCTCAGAAAGGCGATTCATTAAATGGACAATCCAATGCAATCGGCGCACACACTGTGGGTGAGGCTTTCTATGTAAGTAAATGGCCAAGTCAGGGAAACATTGGTGGGCAGGCCATCTGTCTCCATTTGAGTTTTGAAAAATATGGTCACCCAGCAATGTTCCTGTGTCAGACTTAAAAAAAAACAACGGGGCAGGCAAGGGACCATCACTTATGCGCTGAAAGTGGGCTGTCTGCCACCACTTGGTGGGTCACTGAAGACCTGACCACATGTGCTGGGTGTCAGGCTGCGGTCCTTGTGGGCGGGGCTGCCGGGGGGCGGGGCGGGTCCTTGTGGGCGGGGCTGGAGGAGCAGCCACTCGCCTGCCTCTGAGGCCTGTCTGTCCACAGCTGGACCCCTAGGACCGGCTCATGCACTTTTATCAGTGCTCCATCATTTCACATTTTCCACATGCCTGTGGTTCTCATGTGGTCCAACAGGGTTCTGGGGCAAGGTGACCAGACGTCCCACTTTTGGCGGGACAGTCCCGATTTTTAACAATTTGTCCCGCGGTGTTTTAAAAAAAGTCCCGATTTTTGGAAAGAATGCACGACAAGCTAGGGAACGGCGGGAGATAGACCCAATTTTTCATCAAGAACCCCCTCCCCCCCGGTCAATGGTGTCCCGCTTTACCAGTGTTAACATCTGGTCACCTTACTCTGTGGGCTCTGGGGACAAACAGGCCAAAACCGACCAGCTCATACATACAAAACGAGAGTGCTTTTTTTCCATAGGCCTTTCTCGGGACATTGCTTAGAACATTCATTCTGGAAGAACACGCACCGCACCGTGACAGCAGGACATGCAGGCCCCAGGCAAAGGCTGGCCTGGGACTGTGTTAACCGGTCAGTGCCCAGAAAGCAGTTCCAGTGAAAACCAGCACACCGGATTTCCAGACCAACATGGGCCCACGACAGCTTCCAAACACAGGGCGCTGGGAATGAAGAGCGCACGCTTCCCGCCATGCCCGTGCCGCCTGGCCTTCGGCCTGGTTTGACTTGGCCGGCCCCAGCCCATTGCTTGGTATCAGTCAGTCTGACCCCAGACCCCGGGAAAGCTCCCAAACGCTACTGTCGGAGGGGCAAGAAAGAACGGTCCCAGCAAGGGAGCCTGGGTCCACAAGGGAACTGTGTAAAGGTCAGAAAAGGTCTTTGGAGGGTGCATCTTATAACCCAGCTACTAGAGAAGACAGACCCAAGGCTGGTGAATGTGAGGACAGGGACCCCTGATGTAAACGCCCATGGAGAGCAGGGTCTACTCTGAAGCCCCTCCTTCCACCGACAAGCTCCCTGGCTTCTGGATGGCTCAGCCGCCCTGTGGGCAGCGCTCCTCCTCAATCCGTCCAACCAACAGCACCCAACCGGGGCGCCTTCCCAGGGCCAGCTTCCCCGGAGGGCCTGTGCGTGGCTTCGGCTCTGCTGTCTCTGACGTGAGCTTCTCCATCACATTGAACAAAGGGCCCGCGTCTCCATTTGCCACAGGAACCGCGGTCCTGCTCCTTCCGTATGGGATTTTCCACTTCCTTGTCCGTCTCCTTCTGGACTTCAGACACATAACCATCTGAGTCTGTTTTATCTACACCTGGGCTTCCAGAAAGTGTCTGCTCGATTACAGGGACCTGTCTGTGTGGTCGAATAGATAAGCTTCCCACACAACAGAAACTGACCAGCAGAGCTGTCAGGTAGGTGCAAAGTCAGCCCCCCATTTGAGGAGAACCCCGTTCTCTGGCGCCGGGTGGGCGCCTCTCGCCTTGGCTGCTGGAGTGTAGCACATCCTGTGAGCTGGTCACGGGCAGCTAGCGTGAGTACTAACTGGTTTTCAAACCCCCTCCTGGGGGACAGCTTAAAAGCTAGGTTGGCACTTAAATATCCTAAAATTGCTACTAGGAGCTTCGTCTAGGGCAGATTTCCACACATGCAAATGAACGTTACTTTGCTCATGTAGAGAACTTGGCAGAAAGAACATTTGGGGAACAAACGGGTCTGGCGTGTGAAGAGTGTGGGCAAGGACTCAAGCTGATCTAGACAGAGACACCTGTCCTCGAAGGTGCAGCAGCTGGGGAGGGGCCCGTTCTTTCCATCAGATTAAACAGCCAGGGTAATAAATGCAGAGCCCTCGCTAAGGCTAAATTCTTGGTTTGGGCTCTTCATCTGAAGCTTCAGACTGAGCAGCTGTTTGCTGGGAAGGGGAATTCAGAGCAGGGTGATAAGAAAAGATTGGGGGTTGGGAGCAGTTACCGCTGTGGAACTGTACTAACCAGCCTTCTGGCTTCTGCAGACTTGATTGCATTCGCATCGGCCCTGCATGCTCATGCTGGTCACACCTTGGCCCCTTGCCTTGGCCTCCTGCTCCCTCTCCAGTGCCCACCCCCTTTCTCTCCCCACTCCCACTCAGAGGGAAGTCCTCCTCCCAGGGGCTGGTTTCTCAAATACAAACCAACCAATGCAGCGCCCACACCCCAGTGCACCCCAGACCAGGCTCTGGCACTCTGGTCCGCTACTGTTACCCACTACATTCCCTGCCCTAATCACCCCAGGGCCAGCCAGGTACCTGCCCACCAGGGACAGCTGCTCTGTCCCAGAGCCCGCCACAATTATCCAAAGTAGCCAATCCCGAGCCTGCTTACCCTGCCTCACCCCCTTCCCTGGAAACCCCAATACAAGCACCTGCCCACAATTGCCTCCTCTCCCTCTGCCTCAGGACCCCCCGGGGCTTCTTCATGTGGTCCCCACGGCACGGTGTGTACTCCCCGTCTTGGGAACAATGAGTAATAACCTATCTTTTCAAAAGCAGTCATTTCCTGATCTGTTGTCCTCACCGTACCTCCGATTATCTACTAATACACTGTATTTTAAAACAGTAGCAAACACCAGGCTTCCTGCCCGGCGCCGGGAAAGGCAGGGGAATTAAACACAGGCCTGTGTTTCACCCACTCATCCCTCCATCACCCATTCAATATTGATTGAGCAATATGGCGGCTCTGAAACCTCTCCCAGACTGAAGCCTGTCTTGTCACTTAATTACGATGTCTTTTTATTTCAGGAGCTTTCAATTGTACCATCGTCAAATCGTACTTGTTCCCCATAATTTGTGCTTTTTTGATCTTAAGAAATTCCTTCCCTATCTCAACATCATAAAGAGGTTCTCTTCTATTTTTTCCTAAGAGATATAAAGTTTTGCTTTTTCACGTTTGGGCTTTTAATTCACCTGGAGCTTATTTTCATCAATCACATAGGTAAATACTAATGTTATGTTTTCCTTTGTGAATAGCCAGGTATCCTAACACCATTTGTTGGGGGGGGGGGTCCACTGACTCGTACTGAGGCATGTGAAGGAGAAATAGAGGAGGTAGGAGGGAGGACAAGGACCAACAGGGAGAGAGAAGGGCTCAAGGCCTGGGTGACCGCAGGGGCATTCTCTAGAAGGGTGAATTTGGGGAGACCTGGTTTGGAATCAGAGAAGGACCTACCGAAATAAGCAGCTCAGGTGGAGTGATTTGAGAGACCCCCTCCAGGGTGCCTGCCCTGTGTCTGACCCTATTATCTCTTTTCAACAGTAGCCTGACCTCACAGGAATCAACACTGTGGTGACACAGGTCAGCACCACGGTCCCGCCAGGCAAGCCACCTCTGTCAGGTGGATGTTCCGCCCGCAGGCCACCGCGGCCCCCAGGGAAACACACTGAGACCCATGGCTCTAGAATTCAGGACAGAAAGAGGACACCGGAAGGAGTGTCACAGAGAGCCAAGACAGCGTCCATCTCTCGTACAACGCAAGCCTGATGCTTCCAGTTCCCCACCGAGCAGAGGAGACGGGGGAGGCATCTGTCACCAGCTGCCACAGCTCCGCAGTCACTGCTGCGTGATTGCTCGGTATGTCACATCTGGGGGGTGATCTTCGTGCCATACTTCATGGGGGAGACACAGAGCCCTCACCAGGAGGGAGAAACATGACTGTCAAACAGGCAGCTAATGGGGCCCCCGTCTGTCTGATGGCAAATCAGGGGGTTCATTAAGCTGAGTAGCCCAGCCTCAGGGGAGGGAGGTGAGATCAGCCAGAGGAGGGGAGAGGTTGGGAAGAAAGTGGAGGGAGGTACAGGGAGAGGGAGCTTGCCTTCCAGAACGTGATTCTGGAACACGAAAAGGAAGGAAGCAGCTCCTTACAAGAAATATTCTGACGGCGTGACACCGATTTCCAAATGGAACCCCCAATCAGGGAACCTGACCATCTCCCCAGACCCCCATCATGAACTTTTCCTGTCAAATTCCCACCCTGTGCCACCCCCACACCTCAGGAAGCTGCTCTGCAAAAAACATGCACGATCAACCCAACCTCTGGGTCAACAGAAAGTCAACAAACTCCCCTCATCGGAAGAAGCTGGGAACCTGCCTGCCCCGGAAAACAAGACTCAGGAATGACCTCCGACCTTCCCCCCAAACTTCAGGAGAGAATTGAAGACAGAGGCCTGTTCACAGAGCTCTCAGCATAGAGAACCATAGTGTAACGTGAACTTGGGCACAGGCAGGACCCCAGCCAGTCCTCTCGGTCCAGGGCCTCTAGACGTCCCAACAAACATTTGTTCACTTAACATTAGCTCTTTTCATCGCCCTGTGAATGGCCTTACGCCCCTTTGAAGTCCCAGACCCCAACCTCCTTGTCTGGCCCAGAACGACGTCTACGAGGGCTGTGCAGACAGAAGTCCCGCCATAAATGCCTCTATTTCTCACATTATAGGGCTGGATACTTTCGGACAGCCTCCTGTACTTGGTTTGGCCTTCCTGTCTCTAACGATGTCTCGCGTATATGAATTCTCCCTGCGTTAGGTATTAAAACTTGGTGTTCTCCTGTTAACCTGCCTATGCCATTTTACTTATCCCACCGATTACAAGAACCAAGAGGGGTGCGGGGAACTCCACCCCCCATCCCGGTCCCTCACAGAGAGAGGAACCGGCAGAGGCAATTTGAGGTGGGAGATAAAGAAGTCGAGCCCAGGATAGTGGGAGAGAAAAAGAAAACCCCGTGGCCTTTGAACGGCCTGGAGGGCTCTGAGTTAACCGGGGAGCCAGGAACGGTGTGGGGGGTCTGCCAAGCCTGCTCCTGCGAGGGCAACTTCCAGAACACGCCGGCATGAGGAGCCGTCCCTTCTCTGCAGGGGTGTCTGGGTTTCTCGTCAATTGAACTGTTCTGGAAACAAAGACTCTTTCCTAGGTGCTGGGCTTCCGGTAAGTTCTCTCCGCCACCTATTTGTCTGGAGAAGAGCTGTAAGAATGGCATTTGTGATCAATTCCGGTTCTTGATCACAAAAGCCCTGAAAGGGGGGGGGGGTTGCTATAGCAACGGGGGATGGACCACTCTATTAATTTGTAGAGGAATAATGGTGGGTGCTGCCGACCCTTGGCAGGAAGCCTGAGGTTGAAATGACCATTGCGTCTCATTCTCCTCCCATCAGCTCAGAAGAGGCGGACAGAGACCTGCGTGGTAGGCGCAAGCGCAGGAGCAGAGAAGGGGCCCAGAGCTCCGGGGCCCTCGTCTGGTGACGTGCCCGGCTCCCGCTTCTTTCCAAGTGTGTTGGCACGATGCATTCTGTTCCTGATGCCTTGGGAGGTGCACACATATGTAGGCTGTGGACTTAAACAAGTGGATGTCCACTGTCCCCCAAGAACAAACGGGGGAAACAGCTCCTAGGGCTGGGCTGCGGGGAGGGTGGACTAGGAGGCCACTGATGGATTTCCTGGTCCAGCAGCCGCCTTCCCGGACCTGCACAAGTCATGGTGCTTCTCCTTCTACCGGGGGATGAGGCGAAGCAAAAGGGATGGGCCCTTCACCTGTGAGGTCTGGCTCAGCTCCACGAGATCCCTGCCCTGGCCGCGGCCTTCTCAAGCGTGGGGCCCAGGGAACGGGCCCCTCTTGCCTGTGTTTCAGGGCGGATCTGAGTTTTAAGCGGTGGCTTATTTGGGGTATCACTGGGACTGTGCACGGGTGGGACTGGTAGGGAACGACTGGTCCAGGTAGCAGGTAAGGGTCTGAACAAGAACAGAGAGATGAGGGATGCTTAAAGGGACGCCAAGGCTCTGCTTAGCCATCACACCGGGGTCAAGGGGCAAAGGTGACCTCCACAGTGTAACCAGGTGGTTTCCTTCCCTGGAGAATCTCAAAGCCCTTGCAGCTCCTTCCGCCAAGCAGTGACGATGGGGGCATCCTGCTGTCCCGAGCACTCAGCGGGACTCTAACCTGCCTTCAAGTCCACGGAGCAGGTCAGCGCTTTCCCTCAGCCAGGATTACCACGCTCTTCCCAGCCCTGAGCACAGGGAGAAGTGGAAAACCACATTTACCGGCTGAGTGGCGCTGTAATCATTTCTTTTTACCACACCTCAACTTTCCCTTTTAAATAGCCAACACCCCTGGGGCGTTTGAAATAGAATTCAGCTCATCGGCTCAGGCCTCACCCCGGGCTCCTGGTCGCCCTGCTGGGCTGGTGCAGCTGACCTGGACACCAGAGGGCGTTTGGGGGCAGCTGGGGGTGGTGAAAGTGGAGGATGGTTCTGCCCACCAGGCCGAGGTGCCAGACTGAACTCCCAAGATGACAGACGCCATTCTTCCCCGCTTTTCTAAAACCCTTGCCATGTCAACGGCTATGAATTTTTATCACATTAAAATATATTTTTTGCAGGATTTTCTATTTCTGCTCATGAGATTTTATTCTTTTCAATTAAGGAGAGTTGTTAAATGCATAACAGAATGAGACTGAACGTTTAGTGGCAGTTTAGGCAACGCCCCAGGGATGCAGTGTGCTCACTTCACGGGGGTGAGGGTGGGGTGGGGGTGTCAGAAAAAGTGAGTACAGAGGAGGCAGGAATAGCTGTCCCCCAGGCTGGGGGGAGCTGGATCCCGTGGCTCAAACGACTTGGCTCTGGTCTTTTGTATTTAAATATATTTGCATTTCAAAGGGGGGAACCCAGGGCCCTAATTCTTGGTTCTGAGTTTTGTAGCGCATTCATGTTTCCTGCCTGTTCGCCTTCCCGAGATGGCTTTGTCTGACTCCTTGTCATAGTTACCCCAGGAGGGATCAATCAGTCCTGTATGTCTGGGGTCTGAGTTGCTATTGCCCCTGAGAGTTCTGACTGTCACCCCTTAAGTTACCAGGTCCCTACAGGGTTCCGCTGTCCCCACCCAGCGAGGCCACCAGTGGGCCTCTTTCTCTGCCACCTTAAGGTCTTTCTTGGTTGTTTGCAAAAGCCTGGCCCTTCTTTAACACCAACTGTTGGAGAAAAACCTTTTGTGACCACCTGGCTGTGAGCGCACAGCCGTTCTGCACACCCGGAAGGGGCTGGGGTTGCCCCAGGCTGGCCCTCGAAGCCTGAAGTGCTAAGAGCAGAGCAATGACCTGGCTCCTGGCTCAGGCTGGGGCCTCCGAGTAGACGTGGGGGGCTGGTCTCCCACTTGTGTGCCCCGCCCACCCAGCCTGTGTGCGGGAACTGCCACTCACTCACGGCCCCTGCTCACACGCGGCCCTGCCGTGGAGCACACACACAGCAGTGTGCCAGCGTGGTGTGACAAGGGTCCTGGGAAACAGCACAGGCTGTGGAGAGGAGGCCCACTCAGGCAGCCACCAGCTAGGACTCTGCAAAGGATGAAGAGCCCCCTGCCCACCAGCCCTCTTCCTGCCACCTCCTCCGGGCCACAGCCACTTCCTTATTGTGTCTTCACGTGGCAGACAGACAGACAGACAGTGAGCTCTTCGGCCTCCTCATATAAGGGTGTGAATCCCCTGCACGGGGGTGGGGAGGGGGGCTCCACCCTCATGACCTAATCACCTCCCAAAGGCCCCGCCTCCAAATACCAGCCCCTTGGTGCCCTCCCAGGAGAATCCCAATAGGCCCTGAGGCTGATCTCTGACCCTGTCTGCCGCCTGTGACAGTCAGTGACAAAATGGCCCCAAAATGCCCACGGGGTGGGGGGGGTGGAGCTGGGTCATTCATTACCCGGTTGGCAATGAGGACCCCAACCGTGGTGGTGGGTGGAGCGCAGATCCTGGTGCAAAAACTGTTAGGATTTGGCCCGTGGTGAACGGGCGTAGTGGCGGGAGAGGATGCCCCTGCTGGCGGGATGTGCCCAGCGTGCGGTAAGCTCGAAGGAAACGCTTCCCCGAGGAGGATGGCCACGCTTTGGTGAAAGAGAATGAAAAGCCCAGAGCGGTCCCTTGGCAAATAGGAGCTGGGTGTGAAAGACGGAGGGCCTTCTTGCGAAAGCCGAAAGGAAGCCCTCATCTCTCAGGATGAGAGCTCAGGAAAGAGATGGAGGCCCAAGACGACCCTAAGAATAGCAGAACCGGGGAAGCCGGGATGGCTCAGCGGGTTAAGGTCCGTGGGGGCTGCACGGCCGCATCTGTGGAAATGACCAATGCACGTACCCTAGGACCCAACGAGTCTCCTGGGAACATACCCCATCGCTGTCCTCACCCCAAACTGGGAAATGGGTCAGATGGTGGCTGCTGGTCGTCTTAGGGCCCTGCTGGGACCTTGAGAATCAGATTCTCTCCAGGATCATCCGATTACACAGACGTGTGCCCCTTGGTTTGATCTACTTTTCACTCGGGATCCGGGATCCTTTACAGTTCTGAAGGGCAGATGTCAACTTGTGGAAACCCATTAGCTATGCAAATGACTCTCGTCTCATGATAATTCAAACAAATTTTGTCTGGGAGAGATGCAAATGATTTCCGTTCTGCAGCAAAGCAAATCCCAAAGGTGACAGTTTTATTTATTGCCCTGGAGCTTAGACACTAACCCACTTCCTATCTCACCCAGCTGTCTTGTTCCGGTTTCCTTTCAGCACCTCCCCAATTCTCTGAACCAACCTCTCCAGCCTGCTGACCCCTTCGTTAATGAGCTCACCCAGTCTCGGCTACGCTCGGCTATGTAATCACTTTATATCAGTTATAAGAATTGTGCTTCTCGCTTTTTGAAAATTTAACTTTGGCACCTAGCACATATACATACACAGGCATGTGGGGCATCGTTGCTTTCCGAGAAAACAACTAGACATCAATGGCGATCAGGAAGGACCTGGTTAAATGAATTCTGATGCAAAGATGCCATGGCTTATTGTGCACTGTTACACAGATGTGGCCGCCGTGGGCGTATTTGTGTGGAACAACAGTCTATGAGATTGAATGTGAAGTTAAAAAATAGCCAAGTGCAGGATGAGTATTACTGGGCTCATGTGGGTGAAATAGCTACCCTGCCCTTCTCTCCTTAGATAGATCCATTCTCTCTCTCCGAGCCCTGCCCCCAAGAGCCTCTGTGGAAGTATACACGGTAACAGTATTTACCACCGGGAAAGGGGTAGCAGGAATTCCGATACACTTTTTACTGTCCACCCTTTGTACCTTTGAGTTTTGTATTATTTGTATGTATTACTTACTCTTACTCTAACAAATTAGTAAAATTTAAATAGACAGTTAGGGGGCAAAGGTCCCCAGTACAGAACACAATATTCCTTCTTTTTTTTTTTTTTTGACAGAGAGAAGGGGGAGGGCCCAGAGCAGTCTCCATAGTTGACAGCATTAGTTTTCCATATAGTTTCAGTCCACAGGTGGGCGCAGGGCTGCGCAGGGCAGGAACTGGGCCGGGAGCCTCCCACATAGGCCCTGGCAAGAACTGAACTGGGGCCACACCCCAGTACAGCATGTGGGTCCCCATGAGCCAGGACCGGGATTTGATCCTTGGTCCCTGGGGCCTCAAAGCGAGCGCTCAACCCGCTGAGCCATCCCAGCTTCCCCACAATATTCTATCAATAGATGTAATAGAACAGTGCAGAGAGCTTGAGACCACAGTCCCTGAGGTCTGGATTTCTCTAAACGTTGACCCAGTCTGCAATGGCCTTTTCCCTTTAGGTTTATTGAAGTATAATTTTTTTTTAACAGAGATAACATTTTTTTTAAAGATTTATTTTATTGTTTTTGACAAATAGAGAGAGATAGAGAGAAGGGGGTGGGCCCAGAGCAGTCCCCATAGTTGTATGCCATTAGTTTTCCACATAAGTTTCATTCCGTACAGGTGGGCAGGGCCTCCTGCATGGAAGGCATGCCCCCACAAGCTGGGGCCAAACTGGGGGCCTCCCACATGGGAACCTCCAAGCTGGGGGCCTCCTACATGGGAAGCACACCTCAGTTCAGCATATGGGTCCACACAGGCCGGGGCCAGGATTCAATCCTCAGTCCTGGGGCTGCAAAGCGAGCGCTTAACCTGCTGAGCCATCCCGACTTCCCTACATCAACTTTTGACGGTATCTCTTGACTCCTACTTTGTAACAAGGGTATATGCACACCCACCCTTTTCCCAACAATTTTTTCCACTCCTGGGACAACCACATTTTAATCTTGACATTGTCAAAGTTCTTAACATCCATAACCTGCCTTTGTACTACCACCAGCTGGAGTCTGCTTTTTGCCTAGTTTGACTTTAATAATACCTCCATCGCACTATAAATTCTATGGACCCCCTTCCCTAGGAAACCACTCTTAGAATCTCAAACCAACAGAAGTCTCACCCCAAGATCGAACAGGGGCCCGGAAGGAAATAGAGGCTCTCAGAACACGAATGAAATGGGACATTTATTGATGCTTGTAATTCACCGGGTCAGGTGGAGTGAGTTCACACGCTTTATCTCATTCGTTTCTTGTTACTGTTATCTTCCCTTTACAGTTGAAAACTGAGAAGTAAAAAAATTAGGCAACTTGTTTCACGTCATGTGACTAGGAAAAGGTGGAGCCGGAGTTCCAACCCTGTTTGACTCCAAGATCCAGAAGCCAGAGGCTCTGCAGCCTCCCGGTGTCCCGACAAGACCATCATCCATCGGGCCACACATCCCCTCCTTCAGACACCAGCAGGTCCACCGGGAGCAGTGGGGGCGATGTCCCCACACACCCAGGGCCCTGCATCCTCAGTCCCCGCCCACGTTTGTGTTCCAGGGAAATGACAACCGTCGGGCTTCCTCCAGGGGCCTTGCTGCCCCGGGAGAGGAGCCCCCTGGGAGCTATCGGACCAACACTGGGGCAGCTTCTTTCTCTCTTCCTTGTTGTTAAGAGACCTCAATTCCAGCCTCGCCTGGATCACCTCCTTATCCAAGAGCAGCGGGAAGAGGAGGAGATGAGACCTCCCCATGGGTGGGTGGGTGCCTGGCAGGGTGGGATACCTGAGCCCAAGAGAGCTGTTCCCCATCCTCTCGCCACCTGGTCTGCAGGTGACACCCCCGATGAGTCTCACAGTAATGGCTACCGCATATCGGAGACCCACCAAGGTCATGTGCGTTAGCTCTATCAGCTCGTTTTCCAATGACCCTTCCAGATGGGGACAATCATTCCCATTCTTCCAATGAGGAAGCCGAGGAACGCGTCCAAGACCACCAGCTGGGCAAGTTCATTGGCAGAGCTGGACTTGAACCTGGGTCTGAAAGGGGCTCCCAGCCGTGTGCCCCATTTACAGGGATAGGACTCCCGCCTCAGCCTGGCCTGGCACTGAACCCCAAAGCCTAAGCCCAGCATCCCAAGGCCACTGGGTTGTGACCCTCTGGAATTTTGAAGGGTGAACCCTGGGCGCCCCCCTAAGCCCCTTACCCACTGTCAGGGAGAAAAACAGCTGCGTTGCTGTTGGTCAAGATCCCGGGGGAAGCCGGGATGGCTCAGCGGGTTAAGCGCTCGCTTTGCAGCCCTGGAGACCAAGGATCAAATCCTGGCTCCAGCCCATGCGGACCCATATGCTGAGCTGGGGTGTGCCCCCAGTTCAGTTCTTGCCGGGGCCTATGTGGGAGGCTCCCGGCCCAGTTCCTGCCCTGCGCAGCCCTGCGCCCACCTGTGGAGTGAAACTATATGGAAAACTAATGCTGTCAACTATGGAGACTGCTCTGGGCCCTCCCCCTTCTCTCCGTCTCTCTCTGTCAAAAAACAATAAAAAAATAAATTTAAGATTCTGGTCAGTCGTCCCTCCCCCGCCTGGCCCTGCGGCCCTGACCCGCATGGCTGCCCGGCCAGGAGTGTAGCCTCTAACCCTTCGCCTAGCAGGGTTTAATTCAGAGCAGGAGGTGGAAAAAACCCAAGGAATGGTGGAAGGCGGGGCGGTGGGAAGGCGAGGAAAGCAATAGGAGGTAACATCTAGCTTTTAAAGCATCCAGCTCAAGGCTGCGGCCCCCTGGCCCTCCCAGCACAAGTGTGAGCCACGGAGCCCAAGGTGGCAGGTGTGGGGGAGCTTCGTTCAGAGTAGGCACCGGACTGGGCTGGGGGCTGGGGGGCTGCAGGAGGTGGAGGGCGTTGGGGTGCAGGAAGAAGCTGAGGCAGAGCTCCTGGGTGGGGTGGATGAGACCAGGAATGAGCTCCGGCTCCACACCAGGCCCCGTGCCAGGCACCTGCCCACTGAGCTCATTACCTTCCCCTCTGGCGCCATGACCTGGTCCCATAGCCTCCACACCACAGAAGAAGAGAGGAGCCTCACTTCCGGAAGTGTCCACCCTCACCCGGGCCTCAGCAACCACCCTCGCCCCCTGGGCACCCTCGCCCTGACCCCTCTCCTTCCCTACCTGGAAGAGGTGGACAGCTCCAGCCACGGCAGGCTGAGGATGTCCCCTGGCGTGGCTCCTCATGCATTAAACAGGGGGGACTGTTCCCTCCGCAGCTAATCAAAACCTCCAACCAAAACACTGTGCAGTCGAGGCATTTCCCTTGCAAATGAAGCCACCGCTCCAGCATCTTCCTCTTTAATTTAATGCCTCATCACCACAGCAGTAGACCCAGGAGAGCCACGGCTCCTGGAACCCGGCCCCGGGCAGCTGTTGGGCATATTTCAATTAGCTTGACGAGGCCCCGGTAAACTGAGGCGGCCGGCACTGAGCACGCTTACCCTCATGCCCAGGTCCTGGGGCCCAGGGCTCCCACCCCCCAGGTAATTAGATTTCCACGGTGCCAAAGCCCAGCGGAGCAGCTCCGGCAGCTCTGGGCAAGCGCCTCCCACAAGCCAAGGTTCTGGGCCTTCGTGGCGGATGGAGGTGGGGGTATTGGGGCACCCGGGGCACACACACCAGATCTTAAGGAAGACCCTGGTGGAGACACCTCTCAGCCTGCAGAGCTCAGCCCTGAAACAAACCCAGAGGTGAAGAAAGACTCCAGGTGCTGCCTCTCTGGGTGCCCCCAAGGTTCCCCAGTGGCTGTTTGGTGGAATCTAGCTCCTGGCTCATTATCTGTCACTTAGAAAGCACTCAATACACGTTAGCCATGATCTGTATTGAATTCTATCCGTGCGCCCCGCCCCCGCCCCCAGCGCCAGCATCAGCCTCCGCTACTGCGGACAGCTGTCCTGTTGTAGCATCAGCCGCTTACTAACCCAGGAGGCCGGGATCCGCACACCTCGCTGTGTCCCCCGGTCCTCGTTGGCAAACGTTGTCCCTATTTTGTGATACTAGAGCTCAGTTACTCTTAGAGGCAGGTAGAGTCTAGAGCCAGTTTCTCGCCACAAAACCCTGGCCCTACCCAGCTATGTGCCTTCAACCAGCTACTTCGCCTCTCTGTGCCTCCCGTTCTTCCTCTGTAACAGGAGGGATTGGCATCGCACGCACCTCAGTGTGAGACATTGCTGAAGGATACTTTTTTTATGAAGGTACAATCGTGGCTCCAGTACATAGAAAAAGAACAGGTGCCCAAGGCTTTCTTGAACCCAGGCATTCATGAAGGAGTCAGCGGGAAGTTAGCGCCGGCTGGCGGGAGAGTGGGAAGAACAGAGTGCTTGGGCCGCCAGGCAGGTGCCCACAGATGCAGGACTGGCCGCCGGCCCGCAGCCAGGGCCCTTCATCCAGCCGCCGTTCACGTGCATTTCCGTGGGTGAGAAACATTACAGCGTCCCCGGCTGTAAAATAGCTCCAAGACGACAGGAGGCAGAGATAACCCCGGAGGTGTGCTCGTCAGAGCACACACAGTAGGGTTTTTCTGGGGCTTTTGGCCCATGTCACGGGTCTTTCTCAGCATCGATGAGTTAATCAGATTAACTTCATCTGGACACAGTGCCGGGGAGGCTATACACATTTTTGTAAAAAAAGAATGTGGAGATAAATGAAGACCGACCACATGCGAACAAGCTGGCTGCAGCCCCACTAGGCAGGCGGGGAGAGGGAGGGAGAGCTTACAGCAGAACCCAGGAAGGGGACCCTGGCCTGCCCCCCCAGGGAAAGAGACGCTGTCCCTCCCAGCTCCCTCCCCATTGCAGGCTGCCAACACAGGGAAGCGGGCAGGGGGGGAGAAGCTGGGCGTCCTGTAGGAGTGCTCAGGGGTACATACTGGCTTTCTCTGGCGGGTCCTAAGTTGGAAATGGGGACAAAAATTAGGGAAACTGGTGGGTGGTTAAAATTCAGGTCCTGGCTGATGGGGGCTTTGCCACAGGGGTGGCTATTTGGCTCCTGGACCGTTTGCTAGAGAAAGTGGCCTGACTTTGTCCAAGTCTGACTTCCCGCTTCCTGGGTTGGTGACGGCAGGTCATTGGGCAGGGGTTCGATTTTTACACACAGTCTGGCTATTGTGTGTATGTGCAGTCTTTCAATAACCACAGGGCCTGACACATTGGAACCTTCGATCGGTGGTAATGACACCAGTTGATCCTCATTGATGACACTCAATGACCAATTCTGACGGGTTGAAGCAGAATCAGGGACTGATCGCCCTGGGAGCTGAGAACCTATGGGGAGGTTGGGAGGACAGCGCCCAGTGTGGCTCCAGCCCCAGACCGGCCCTAAACCTGTTCCTGTCCCATGTCACTCCTGGAGAGAGGGCCCTGGCGGGCGGGGGGTGGGCCCTGCTGGTCTGCCTTGGGTCACATGCCACTAAGAAGACCCAGCAAGAAAGAGAGGTGAGTTTCCAAGGAATACTGAGGTGCTGTTACCACAATAACAAAGCTAAATACCGGGTCACCAGAAGAACACCAGCATCCACTCAACAGCCCCAGGACACGGGGCGGGGGCGGGGGGGGCATATGTCCACATGTCCAGCCGGGGACACTGAGACACAGAGAAGGTAGGTTGTTTGTGGTGGGGCTAGGATTCAAACTCAGGGTCTGCTCCCCTTGAAGCTCAAGTTCCTCCCCCCGTGTCCCTGTGCCTTGGTGCACGGTGGCCTGGTGTCCCCTAACACTCAGGAGCAGCTAACAAGCCACCTGCCCCACCCAGCAGCACGGCCCACAGAGCGCCCTCCCTCCCCTGAGCTCCACCCTGCTCGGTGTTGCCTCTATGGCTGCTGCTTTGGTCCTAGGCCGGTGGGATGGGCGAGTCCCTGGTCTGTCTCCCCCACGGGTCGTGAGCTCCCTGAAGTCAGGGCTGGGTCTTAGTCATCTCCCCACCATCGGGCATAGCCCGCAGTACAGACAGAACGCAAGGCAGTCCTCATCCCCAATGAATAAGGACACGCCAAGTCCTGGGTTGGTGCAGGAGGGTCCCTGCCCTTGGGGAGCTCACAGCCTGGCTGGGTTGGTGCCCTTGGACGTTCTGTTCACCCCATTTCCTAGGTGCCACTCTGTGCATCTCTCCTCTGCCCTCCCCCACTCTCACTTGTTAGAGAGGCTCCTGGGAGGTTCCTTTCACACTTTCATTAATTTCTATTGAATAATTAAAACCAGGAAATTAATGCTTTCAACCTAAAGCGACATTGCAATGTGTGCGCTTCTCATAATTGCAATTCCACTGGAGCGTTAAACGCGGGAGGGAGCCCTCCTTCTCCAGAGACAGAGGAGGCGAAGCTGTGTTGTGAGGGCTGAAAACCCAGCGCATGGCCCAGGTGGTGCACCTGTCAGTGCCTTTTAATTATGGAGGATGGATGGAGGATGGATGGATGGATGGATGGATGGATGATGGATGGATGGATGGATGGGAGGATGATGGATGGATGGATGGATAGATGGATGGATGGATGGATGGATGGATGGATGATGGATGGATGGATGGATGGATGGATGGATGATGGATGGATGGATGGATAGATGGATGGATGATGGATGGATGGATGAATGATGGATGGATGGATGGATGGATGGATGGATGGATGGATGGATGATGGATAGATGGATGGATGAATGGATGGATAGATGGATGGATGAATGGCTGGCTGGATGGATAGATGGATGGATGGATGGATGATGGATGGATGGATAGGATAGGTGATGGATAGGGGCGGGGGGAGTGGATGGAAACAAGGACCCCAAAGATCAAGCCAGCCTTTTTGGAAGCTTCCAAAATTAGTCATGGCTCTTACTGCTTCCTGGGCACGAACTAACTTTGCTTCTTTTATCAAAACAAAATGGAGATTACAGAACACCAAGAGGCCAAGAGCCTGTCCCCAAAGCATTTGCTTTTCCTTTATTTCCTATACAATGCCAGGCCCTCACGTCTAGAGCTTGTCGGCTCCGTGTCCAGCCTCTTCCCAAAGGCAGGATTCTGAAAACACTGGCACTGTCCCAGGACCTGGAGCGTGCTTGCTGATGAGGGAGAAGCAGCCTCGGCAAGACCTGCCTTGGGGACCCATCTAGCACACGTGGGTACCCTGCTACTCCCCATTGCCATTTCTCCTGTTCCTGGCAGGCACTGAGGGTCCTCAGTGTCACCCCAATGCCACTTTCATTAGCGTCATTGGGGATACAGAAGGGGACATTCTCCTGATTTTAGAGAAACATAAAGAGTAAGCAAGCAGGGCGACCGCAGATAGTCCACATTGTCATGGCTGATCTCGGGGGTGGGGGACTGGCACCCCGATGGATCCTGTTAATTCCACCCTTCCCCAGCAGAAGGGGGAAGACACAGTCATTACCCAGCATCGGCAGGGATTCGCAGTCTCACATGGCGGGGGGGTGGGGTCCCCAAGTGGGTCTCGAATAAGGCTGATGCAGTCAGGGAAGCAAAGAGAGGGCCCAGATGCAGAGATAAAAGACCGAGTGGCAGGCAGTCCCTGGGAAAGCTACCTTCCAGGCCCACTTTGGGGGACCCCTGGAGAAGTGGGCGATGTGGAGGGAAGGGTCCACCTGTCTCGTTCAAGCCGCGGTCGCCCAGCCTCCTTAGAGCAGGCTCCCCCACCTGGCCGATTCCCAGAAGCTCTGGCAGGGCAGGGTCCGCTTGCTGCGTTCCTCCCTGCCGTCGGAATGCCTCGCCATTTGGGGTCAACCACTGTACCTCGAGGGTCTAGCGCAGGGCCAGGCGCTGGGCTGGAGTTGTGGTCTCTCTGTAGACACAATGGAGTCTGACCACTACTCTCCCCCTCCTGTCTGTTCCACCCACACTGATCTTTCCTCCATGTTGCACCTGCCTCAGGGCCTTTGCACAGGCTGCTTCCTCTGTCTGGGTTGCTCTTCCTTTTGGCTCACTGCATCCAACTTCCTGCTCAAGTGTCATCTCAGCGAGACTCTTCCTGTACACCAACCACCACCTTACCACCTTCCCCACCCCTTTCCCCCTTGCTATAATTTTCTTCACAGTGTCTATTAAATTGTTTGTCTGTCTTCCACCTGCTGTTAACATAAGCTCCACACGAGCACACGCCTTCTTTTGTACACAGCTCTAGCTCCAGAACAGGGCTTGGCACATAATAGGTCCTCAATAGACACTTCGAATGACTAGCTGAATGAATTACTGTTGCCGGCTAGAAATGGAGCACAGGGCATTGGGTCTGAGAAGGAAAAAACCTCCCTTTGAACTCTACTGGGGCTAAGTGGTCTGAGCTGGGCACCTGCCCCTTCGTGAAGGCTGGTCACCTGCTTCTAGGCTGCCCGGGACCCTCCCTGTTGGTGACCAGAGCTGCACCAACTCTCTCAGACCTGAACGCCCACCCTGACCTCTGGGAACCCACTCCTGAGGGCCCTACCCACACTTTCCGGCTGCCCCCTGACCCCTGTGACAAGGTCCCTGGCTACCACCTTCCCAGGCCCCATCCTCAAAGTGGGCATCAGGGGAAGGCTTGGGGGTGGGGATAGGTCGCTTCTGTGCTGGGTGCTGGAGCCAGCTTTCTGCTTCAAAGCTTCAAAAATGCCACTTCTGATTATGTTGGAATGCAATGAGCCCTGAGGCTTTTTGTGCTAAACAGCTCTCGATAAACAGCTGATTCAGTCATTATTATTAATTATTTCCTTGAGCAGTGGCGAGGGCAGTCAGGACCCCACGCGGCCTGCTGTCAAACCTGGACGTGAGGGGCCCTGAGGAGCAGCCTGTGTGGGCTCCTTCGGGCTCCTCCCGGGCCTGGGGCGGGAGAGGGAGCGGCTGGGGCTGAGCCAGGGGCCTCCAAATTGTGGGAAGACAGAGGCAGAGGGGCAGGCTGAAGATCCTGCTGGCCCAGAAGTAACGCCCCCCACCTGGGTGAGACGGAGAGCCCCTCCCTCAGGGGGTGAGGACTCTTGTCTTCAGCCAAGAGAATGATGGCTCACGGGGTAGGAGCCGAGGCACCTAACACGTGGGATGATAAATCCAGTCTTCAGAAAACAAAACACAAAGAAGACAAAAACCCGATTTGCAGCACGTGCCACTTTCCGAGGTGTAAACGCGCTCCCACCACGCCTTTTGGAAAAGCCAACAATTTCACAGCTGGCTGTGAAATTCCTGGGTATCTGACAACCATCTCTGCAAGCTGGTGGGAGCTGGCCCCAGCACCCGTGTGGAAGCCCACCCCCACCCCAATCCCACAGCCAGCAGAGGTCAGTGGGGGGTGGACAGCCCTGCTGGCTAAGCAGGGTCCCTGGTGTCAAGGGCCTCCTTGGGCCCTGAGGCAGAGCCCCAGCTTTGCTGTGTGTTCTGAGTGACAATGTGGGGTCGGGTCCTGGGAGCCGCCGATATGCCCCACCGCCTCTCCGTGGGTCTCCACTCCTGTTTGCTCCTCTATCCTGAGCAACCCAGGAAAAGATGAGAAACCACATGGCCCCTCCTCTGCACCTCACATCCCAATAAAATATTTATTATTTCAAGAAATAAATCTTTAAAAAAAGATGAAAGAAGAGAGAGTCTCTATTGCTTTCCCCCGAAGGTCAGGTCCTTGGTGCCGGCTGAGTTGCTGCAGCCGCAGGGGCCGCCCAGGCGGCAGGGGGGCTCTCTGGTGAGGGGTTCACGCCTGCAGCCCACAGTGGGGCTGTCTCCCTCCTGACTCTCAGCGCCCAGGGGCTGCCTCCCTGAAAGGGGCAGGGGCGGGCTCAGGTGGGCAGGGTGGGGTTATGAAACGGGATGGGGCGGCAGTGTGTCTGAGGGCCTGACCTGTTCAATCAGGCAGGGCTCTGGGCTCAGGGGGGCGTCCTGGGGCCGGGCAGGTAGGCCGCACACAGGTGGACAGTTGGGTCCAGAGGTGGTCTGAAGCTGGAGGTAGGGGCACGGATGCAGCACTGATCGGGTATGGGAGCTACATGGAGGCTCACAGGCCTGCGCAGCCAGGAACTTGGCGGCGGGAGCCAAGGGGCAGAAGCCCCTGAGATGCTGGGGGTGGAGTTCCAGAGCCTGCTCTCAGAGGTGGGGAGGGGACTGAGGCTTGGGGAACAAATCCGTGGTCTGGAATCATGGTCATGCCGGGGTGGGTTTCCGAAGTCCAAAGGGAAGCGTTGGAACAAGCAGGAGAGGGAAGCAATTCAACCCAGGGCCTAGGAGGTCCCTGCCCCAGCTGCGGTCCCCAAGTGCAGCGGAAAGGGGCGTCTGGGACCGCGGACCGCGGGAGGGGTGGGGCTAAGAGCAGGCAGAACAGGGCCCACTAGCCTGGCCTTCCTGCAGCCCCCTGCCCCTTCTGTGCACGCCCCCAACAACTCCAGAAGGATGAGGCGCCCATGCCTCACTCCCCACTCCCTGGACCCTTCAATGGGCCACGGGGCAGGCGGCCTTGCTCCCTCATGCACATCAAGGGGCCCCATCCTGGGCCCAAGAAGAACCAGGGCCCTCTGCGGGGGCCAGATCTGGCCGTGCACAAAGCCAGGGGCTTCCGACCCCCTGATCCTGGGCCAACGGGACCAGCTGCGTGGCCCGCTGTAGCCATGAGCCCCCCGGGATGCGAACTGGAGACTGTCGAGGGTGGGCCCCCGGTGGCACGGGGCCAGCTGCCCTGCCCTCTTCCCGGCCTACGCAGGGTGCTCCGGCCTGGGCCGTCGAGGGGCGGGCGGCTCGCTGGAGCTGGGAATCTGCTGGTGCTTTCTCGGATGGCGGGGAAGGCCGGCAGCAGGCGCCCTCACAGGCAGTCCCGGCACAAGGCCACTTGGCCCTTGCGGAAGTCTCGGCAGGGACACAGCCGGCGGTACTTGGTGCTGGAGCCGGCGCAGCTGAAGAGCAGGGGATCCTTCTGCAAGAAGCACTCCTGGCCGGGCTGGGCGAACGCGGGGTACAGGTGGTTCATCTCCGACTCGGTGCTGTCACAGGGCACCTGCAGCCTGGGTGGCACCACGGGACAAAGTCACCCAGCGGGAAGGGACAAGCTGCCCTCGACGGGCCCATCCCGCGTCCCAGACCCAGGAAGGAGATGCTTCCGGGAGCCGCCAGGACAGACCCTGGCCTGCACCCCGTTCTCCCACCTGCTATGAGGAGGCCTGAGGGCAGCGGCAGGGCAGGGCTGCAGGCTGACCCATCAGGAACTGTGGGCAGCTTTCAGGGCCTTGACCTTGAAGATGCCCAGACAGGCAGGGCAGGGGCTGAGGGAGGGATGGGGGAGGGGAGAGACGGGGCAGGGAGCTTCCCGGGGGGCTTTGGGGTGGAGGCTTTGCCAAGAGTGTGGCTGCGGGAACGTGCACTGACTGGAAGCCCCCTCTGGTCCTTCCTGACTCACTAGAACGCACCCCCGGCCCCCCAGGAAGGAGGCGGGTTGGGGGCTCACTCACTTCCGGAAGGCGTCCTGGCCATTGAGGAAGGGGAAGAAGGAGGGCTCGCAGATGAGCCCGTGGTCCAGGCAGGTGTCCGTGCAAGCCCTCCCAGCGGCGGCCAGCCAGGCCCGGAGGGAGTGCGTGGGGGGCCAGGCCCCGGGGGCCACGCTGGAGTTGCGGGCCCACTCGAGGTGCGTGTCATTGGGGGCCAGGACGAGAGGGCTCTGCCGGGCTCGGGCCTCCGGTGGGGCAGGGCCTGGGGCTGCACAGAAGTCCTGCGAGCAGGAAAGCAGGCTGAGAAGGGGAACTGGGACCCGGAAGCTGCTGGCTGACGCGTGGGGGGGGCCCTCGATAATCCTGCTCGGGGAGAGTCCAGGGCCCTGGGGGACATGTCATTCCTCTCAGCAGCCCTAGGGAGCGGGCGCTGATACGCCTCCAGCTTTTTTATCGGGGAGGCACGGAGGCTCAGGGGGGTCAGGGCACGCTCACGGGGGTGGGGGGAGGGCAGTGCTTTTGCCCTGGAAGCAGTGGGCCCCTCCCGGGATTCTCAGAGCAGAGTTCTTAACCCCCCATACCCATCTCCCAACTCATCCTTGGGGGTAGGAGGGCTGGGCTTCCTTCCTTATTATTCACTCCGTCAGGTGCAGAACTTTCAAGCAATTTCTCTGTACCTATGAAGAGTCCTTGTGTTTCTGAGCTGTGATAGGGGGTTGGCTCTAAAGTTGGGGCCCCTCAGGCCAGGCCCCTGCTTTCCCCGCCCACCTCCCCGTGTGGAAGGAAGGATGGAGACCAAGCCGGCCGCTTAAGGGATGCGGCCCCCTCCTCTGACCTGAGGAGGGTCCCAGGGAAGGGCCCACCGACCTGGTGCTGAATGTAGGCATGGATTCGCTCCAGCATCCCCTCACAGGTGTACTCATAGGGCAGGTAGGGGTCTACCTGTGGGAGAGAGGCAGGCACATGGAGGGGCCCAAGCTGCCAGGCCCCCAGAGCTGATTCTCAGGACAAGCCCCCACCCATCGAGCCTTGTCCCCAACTCTGACTGCCAGCACCGTGAACTGGGACAGTTCCAGGGTCCCAGAGGGCAGGTCCCCAGGTCCCTCATCCGGCCACTTCACAGCCACCCTACGCGGCAACCTGCATCCCGGGGCTCAGGATGGCTGTTCCCAGCCCACTGTCCTCTGGAGCCGACGGCCCAGGAAGGCCCGGAAGCCGGCTGCTGCCCTCCGTTTCTTGTACACCCCTGGGGCACATCTCTTGGATACAAGGCTTCAAGCCCTGGTTATAAATAAAAGCCCCCAGAGAAAGAATCCCCCCCATCCCAAATGTCACTCTTCCTGCTCCACAGCACCCCACACACACATGTTATTCCCCCCTGTGGATTGAAGCCCATCACATGATAACTGAAGGGCCCCTTGCGAGGGCAGCACCCTCTGCCAGCCACGGCCCACCTGCCACGGCTCTCCTGCCTGAGGAGCCAGCCGGCCTGGAATGACCCCCATTAGGTCTAATTACAGGTGTGCGCAGCCATCGGTCTTGATGGAATGGCAGGTGCTGGGCCTGCAGGGAGCTGAGGCCCGTGATGATGAGAGGCAGGAGGGAGGGGGCCAGGCATCCACATCGCCTCCTCTCCTCTCCCCTTCAGTGGCCTCACCTCGGACAGAGAGGTGCCAACCCGCTGAGGCCGCGAGGCGACCACAAGGGACCCCACGCTGGAGCTGGGGGGCCGCTGGGCTGGGTGCCTTGGGTCTCTCACCTCCTCCTCCTCCCCTTTCCTCCCCCTCTGCCTGGGAAAGGCCTGTGGCCCCTGATGGTGGCCCCCACTGGCTCTCGGCCGCTGTCCCTAAGCAGTTTTCTAAAGTAGGGTTACCGAGATTAACCGAGGTGCCTGTTCAAAATGCACACTCCCAGGCCACCCCCAGGGTGGGCCCGGGAATCTGAATGGTACACTCCTCCCAGGCATGGAGGGAGCGGGTGGAAGCAGAGGGGCCCTGGCCGGCCCAGCTGCAAGTCTCAGCTTGATGGATTCGCAACGCCTTGAGTGCCTCGACCCTTTTGTTATAATTTTTAATTAACCAATTAACAAAATTAGACAGATGTTCAGGTAAAAAAAAGAAACATCAAAAGGGAAAACAATGGAAGGACGTAGCCGCCCAGCCCCTTCCCCGGGGCAGCCGCCACTGCTTCTGTGTCCACCAGCCAGAATCGTGGGGGCAGGCGGGGCGAGCATATTCACTGTGCCCCCACCCCACCCCGCTCTGTTCCGTGTGTGGGAGCAGGGCTGGGCAGCCTACTCATTTAGCTCAACAATCTAGGCCAGGCCTGAGCCCTGGGGGTAAGCAAAGCCTTTCGGGTCCCCAGCCACCCCCGTCCCCACTCCCACCCCTGGGGTAGAAGCCTTGGAGGACTGCTTTTGCAAAACGTGGACCCAGAGCCCGCTAAGAAGGGCTGGTAGCTAACTGGGTTCAAAAATTAAAAACAAAAAACACAGCCTTCCTTCTTGGGCCCTGGGGCTCCCGGGAGAGCCCCCCACCCACCCGGGAGCTGGCTGGCTCTGGCTTGTTCATCTCAGAAGGGGCAGGTGAGGGTGCTGACGAATGGGGTGGGCTCTGGTAAGTACCCCGGTTTGCTGTTGACCTTCTTGTCCCTTAACCCTCACGACCCCATGGGGGATCCACCCCCTTGAGCCAGCCCAGCAAGGCCCCAGCTCCCGGGAAGCAGATGCGCGGGCCGGCTGTGTCCTCCCCTGCAGAAGGGACCTGTCACATCACCGGCTTGGTGGCCCCGGACCCACCCAGTCTAACGCTCTCCAGTTCTGCCCCAAGCCCACCAGAGCTTCACCAGGGCAGCACACCCTCCCGGGGGGCGGGGGTGGCACTCCGTGAGCACAGGGTGGGCAGGGACAGGGGCGCTGGGCAGCAGCGGTACTTTCACTCAGCCTGCTGGTGGGGTCCAGCAGGATCGTGGGGAGCAGAGCGCCATTCACATGGCCTGACCCCTTCTCCAAATGAAGGCACCAGAGCACAAGGGGTGTGATTTCATGAGCCCCGCCTCACTCTCACCCCCACCCCCACAGGTGCTCGTGCACTAACAGACACACACACACATACTTGTTGAAGGAAACCTGGGCTGTCCTCCCCACTTGCTATTCACAGGGTGGCCCCGGGCCAGCACAGGACCACCCCAGGCCTCGTTACAAAGTAGGATTGCAGCCCCCCACCCCCCGACTTGCTGAACTGCACTGCATTTTCAGAAGATCTGCAGAAGGTCGGATGCACATCACAGTCTGACATGTGTGGCTAAGAGCCACAGACACACATGGACAGCAGAGTTCAAAGATCTTCCCTGCATCCGGCCTGCAAACCTTTACTTCCCGGGCTTGTACCAGGAGCGCTCAGAGGGCCTAGCCCCCTGGGGGCGCCTGATGCCTGCTTCTGGATCCAGGGCTGCCATGTCAGGGTGTGCAGGTTGCTCACTGCACAAAGGCATCTCCTCCCTCCTCTGCCCCTCCTCTGCCCCTCCCCCGCCACGTCTGAGTGGGGAACCTATGTTCGTTTTCCAGCCCAGGCCCGTGAGTCTGAACTCACAAGAGGGGCATCTTTTTCTAACTACAGCAAAGACACCCCCAGGGGCCCCGGTGCCGTCCTGGCTGCACCTGCCGCTCACCTGGGTTCTCATGATGGCCTTGATGGCCGCCTCAAACTCCTCCGAGTTGTTGTAGTCCACGGTCCACACGTGGGGCTTGCCGATGAAGTTCTCGGCGTAGGGGTGCTGGGAGAACACCTGGCAGGGGCAGGGGTACAGGAAGCTTGTCCCCGTGACTGCCAGGCTGCGCTAAGGGGAGGCACCCCCACTCATCTGTCCCTTCTCTTTCACCCCGTGCCTCAGTCTCCCCACTCCAGGAACTGCAAGTATCCCCGTCTCAGACCCTCCCAGCCTGGGGCCGGGGTCCTCCCACTCACCTCTCTGGAGGTGGGCTTGCCTCGGAAGAACTCGTGGTTGAGGGAGCTGTGGGGCGGGCTGAAGCGGGACTGCAGGAAGACACAGCCGTTGGCAATGGCCTCCAGGGGGGCGGGGCCCTCGTAGGGGAAGCCGAACCCTATGAAGAGCTGAAGAAGGCCAGGCGGCACCGTGGTCAGGGAAGGCGGGGCCCCACAGGAAGCCAGGGGGCAAGGCTGGGGTTGGGACAACCCTTCACAGGAGACAGCCCAGACCAGCTGGGTGCCATGGCAGGCATGACCCCTCACCAGGCCCCGCTTTTCCGGCTTATAAACTAAGGAGTCCGATGAGCTACCATCGATGGGCTGGTCCTGCTTCACTAGGCTAAGCTTCGGGAGGGAGGAAAAAAGAGTGAGGCTCTCAAGTTTAGAAGGCTTCAGACCCACATTGGCAGCTGACCTCCAAGGACCTTTACTCACACACCCTAAACACATTCGTTCAGCCCCTAACTTGAGCTAGGAGAGCCCACAGGGATGGCCTCCCGAAGGCGCGCAATAAATGGTTCTGAATGCCGTGTACGGTTGTGCAGGTTGTTCACTGCACAAAGGTACTCTCCCTCCACCCCAACACATATTCACGCACATATCCATCCAAGAAGCCTGAGGAAAGAAGCTCTGGTGAGAGCAGGAAAGGACCTGGGAGCTGCCTGGAGATCCTCCAGCATCAGCTGACACTTCAGGACCCAACAGCTGGGTCCTGCCCACTGTGCCAGCCACTGGCCCAGAGACATAGCTCAGGGCCTTCCAGAAGCAGTCAGTCAGAACTCATGGAACTCCACCTAGGAGCCCCCCACCCTAACTCCCAGCCCAGCCACACCCCCAGGGACTCTAAAAGCTAGACTGACCCAGAAGTCCCCTGGGCTGGACTGGTACTTACAGGGGACAGGTGGGCAGCCCAACTCCTTCCCCACCACCGAGCCTCCCACTGTGGGGTCTCCCCTTATTGGCATGTACCCTAGTTTCTGCCCCCAGCTCTGGCTCAGGACAGCAGAGCAAGATTGGGCTGGTCCGCACACGGGAGTGGTGACGAGGGATACATGGCAGCATGTAGGGGTGACCTCCATGGTGTCTGACGGCTGGGCGGGGTGAGGACAGTGAAGAGGTGGGCTCACCTTGGCCTTGCGCAGCAGTTGCTGGAACTCAGGCTGCGGCAAGAGGCCGTGGTTCTTCACGAAGGCCGGGACCTCCGGGGGCCGCTGGCTCTCGTAGTACACGGTGCCGTGGATCTCCATGTACTTGTTCAGGATGCCCAAGAACTTCTCCTTCCCCTGGAAGAGGAGGAGGAAGATTTGAGTCTTGCCCCCACCGCGGCAGGTGGAGTGGGCAGGACAGTCACCCCTGGTCTAAAAGTCCGAAAAGGCGGGGGCAGTCTTAGGGGGGCCATTCACCAGCTGTGTGATGCTGGGGAAAGCCCCTCTCCTCTCTGATCCTGTGTCTTCATCTGGGAGTTTTGGAGGTTGAACAAACCAAACAGGACGATTTTTAGCCACAGAACTGTTTTCTTCCCAAAGGAACCCGACGGGGATACATTTAAATGCATCCAGGTCAAGCGCTTGGCCTCCCCTGAACTTCTGATGACCTGCAAGGAACTCTTTGAGGTGTGGAACTCTCTGGAGCCCATCTACCCATCCTTTACGCATCCATCCCTTTATCCTTTCCTGTACCCATGCATGTATCTGTCTGTATAGCCATCCATCCGCCCCAGGGGTTGGGGGAGTAGGGAAACGCAGAGGTGGTCAGAGTTCAAACTTCTGGTTAGAAGATGAGTAAGTTCTCGAATCTGACGTAACTAGTCAATCATTCTGGATTGCATACTTAAAATTTGCTAAGAAATTTGTGGTGTTCTCACCACACCAAAAAAAAAAAAAGAAAGTAAGAGAGTAACTATGTGAAGTGATGGATGTGTTCATTAGCTTGATGCCACAATAGGTACGTGTATTAAGCCACCGTGCTGCACACGGTAACTATATATCATTTCTCTTTGTCAATGATGCTTCAGTAAAGCTGAGCAGCAGCAACCCAGAGCGCTGAGTACATCTCACGGCTGATCCACGGGTGGCAACTGGCTGTCTGAAAACCCTCCTGGCTCCCGCGGACGGCGCTTCTGGGGTCTGCAATGTCTCCTCCAGCCCCGGGAGGGTTTGCTCTGAGCCTGAGCCAGCTGCCCCGCTCCCAGCCTGCACTGCGGCCCCCTGGGACTTCACGCTCTAATAAAACAGCGGCAGCAAAGCCCGAGCCTCGGGCCCTGCTTCCGGAGGACCCCGAATGAGACAGCCTCCTCCCGTGACCACCACCGAAACCCTCACCGGGCTGCCACCCCCATAAGGATGACTGACAACCTGGTGACATCGCCCCCACCGCCGCCACGTCGTGGCCACCGCATCCCGAGCTCTAAACAGCATTGGTCTCAGGAAGCTACTTCCAGTCTCCAACCATCCAGCCACCTCTGACTTCTTCCAGTCACAAAATCAGAGCAAAGCTGTCTTTTTTTGGAAGCAGCTTCTTTGAGGCTTCCTGCAGGACAGCTTCGCCCCCGGCTAGCACAGAACTCCAGGGCCAGACATCAAACCTCTCTCCTCCCAGACTCCACCTCTCCTGCTCCTGGGGCCGTTCCTTAGCAGTGTCTCCTGGCCAGGAGCAGACGCAATCTGCTCGACCTGCCTTCCCCTCTGCCCCCGGCTTCGGTGGCAGCCAGCTTGTTGGGTGTCCGATAAGAGGGGCCTCTCGACCCTCTGCCCGTAGCCCACAGGGGTCGGGGCCCTGACCTCCCAGCCCAGGTCTGGGACCTTCAGTCCTGCCTCCTGCGCTTCTCTCTGCCCCTGTTCAAGGCTTTATAAGTGTGCTGGGAGTTGGGGGGCGGGGGTAGAGTTGGAGGTAAGTGTTCTGGCTCCAAAGTTGGATGTGGGTTCGAATCCCAGCTCTGCCTGTGACTAGCTTGTCACTCTAACCTGTGCCTGGGGTCCTTGTGTGTAAACGGGCATAACCTGTGGCCCCGACTCGGGGTTGATAACTTATCTTTGGAGCTGCCCTGTCCCCACCAAGCCAGACCCAGCCTCGTACCCCTGCCTCTCCCATCCCAGATGGACCTCCCAGAACGCTGCTGTCCTCATCACCCTCCTCCCTGCCTTGGTCCATCCACAGGAGCCACGAACCCCAGCGAGCCTACCCGGGAGCACCCTAGGAGACCGCCGTAGAAGGGGGACAGAGCATGCAGCCAACAGTCACATACCTGGAGCTGCCTCGTGGCCAGGGGCGGGGGGTGGGGGGAGAAAAGAGCAGAGAGAACAGGTCAGTGACCCAGTGAGTGAGCAACCTCCACACGGGTGAGCTTCTCTGGGGACCCAGCCCTGAAGATGGGGTTCCAATCCCCGCCTTCTCCAGTGCCTCCCATCCCACAGGGTCCCCACATCTAGCCTAGACCCCCTTTGCTGGGCTTACAGTCCTTGTTGACCCCTCCCAGGGCGGGTGGAGGCTGAGGTCACAGTCCCGGATAAGGGAGCTTGTGGCAGGGGGGGTGCAGCCGGCCCCCACGCCGGTATCTCCCGATCCATCGGTGGGGGCGCTTCCGGTGTCTGGCGCTGGGCGTGGTGCGTGGGGCCCGGCACGCAAGCAGCCGAGCTCACCTTCCAGATGCTGGCCTCCTTGCCGTACACCACAGCCATGTTGCCGGCCTTGCCGCCGCGGACGAGCTGCTTCTCCGCCTCGCTGAGCCCCTCGGACACGAAGCCCATAAAGGAGTTGTCTGGCGTGTGCGCTGCAGTCACAGGTCAGCGGGGTCATCAGACAGCCCAGGACACGCCCGGGTCTACCTACCGGGAGGGGGCCCCGCTGGGCAGGGCTTGGGGGCCGAGGGGGACATTACCCACCTGTGCCCTGGCCCTGAGCACCTCCCACTCCCAGCAACAACCACAGCTCCTCAGAGAAGGATATCCGAGAGGTCACCTAGTCCCCCTTGCTTGTTTTCAGACGAGGAAACTGAGGCACAGGACAGGCGAAGCCAAGGCCCAGAGGACCTGCCTGTCATCAGTGCCTTCCCTGTCTGCCTTGGCACGTCCTTCCCAGGAACCCCATGACTGCTGGCCCCCATCTCTGCGGCTCTCTTGGCATTGTCTTTCCTCCTGAGCGATCCTTGCACATATAGGTCCGATCAGGTCCCTCCTCTGCACAAAACCGGGCGGTGGCCCCGAAGCCAAAGTCCCCGCGAGGAATGTCAGGATCCTCCCCTTTCTGCCTCGTGCCCAGCCCCTGCCAGGCCACTCCCTCTCCCCTACTCCCCTGGCATCCCGTATATGGATTTGTCCGTGCTTTACTGTCAGAAGATAAGCCCCCACGAGGAGCTCTGCCTCGGGCACTTCTGTGTCCTCAGCACCTAGGACAGCGGGGGCACCGGTTCACGAATGTGTGGACGCACCTTCCCGTTGGCACCTCAGGGTCTTTGCCCCACGGTGCCCCCTGCCTGCAGTGCCTGCTCTCCCCCCTTGGATGAGAAAATCCTCTTCAGCCTCAGCGCCCCTCTCACCGGCCACCCCCGCCTCTCAGAAGCCTTCTCCGGGTCCACGTGCCCTCCCTCTGCGGCCCCACGCCCCAGAGTCAGGCCTCTGTTAAAGCTCAGAGCGCACGCTGACTTACTCTGGTCCCCAGATCCCAACGCTCCAGGCTGGGGGGCGCATGTGAACACGGCTCCTATTCCTCAGCCGTGCACGAGCTCGGGCCACCATCTGTGTCTGCCACAGCCGCGAAGGAGGCGCAGGCCCCAGTGCCACCATGTGCAAGCCACCACGGCCGGCCCTCCCGCGTCTCTACGAGTAGACTATTTACTGAACCTGCTCCACCTTCCCGGGCAGGAGCGGCGAAGCCCACTAGGTTGTAAGCAGGCACCATCCTGACCTTCCTAGAGCATCCCTGACCCCTAATACCCCGCTTCCTCCTTCCAGATGCACGTTTTCCACATTGTAGCATTTCCAGAACTGGGACGTGTACTCTAACCCAAATGTGTGGATTTCATGTAGCCTCTGTCCCCACCCCCGGACACCCACAAAAAGCCGTAACCGAGCTCTGCATCTTAGAAGAGGTGAAGGTTTCCAGTCGAAGTGCCCAGAAAGCTCATGAATTCCTGGGACGGCAAAGCCGACCACTGCGTGGATGTTCTGTGCTGGTTGCAGGACAAGAGATCTCTAGAGCTTCAGAGGCGAACGCAGGGGCCGCAGGGGCCTGGAGCTATTGCTACTGTGGTCAGGGCGCCAGCAGCAGTCTCAGGAGGCTCTGCCCAGGCCGGGAGGGGCCCCAGGAGGACAGACCAGCCCCTCCCTGACTACCTTTGTCTGCTCAGCCCCCATCCTCTCTCCCTCTCCTCTGCACCCCCAGGCCTCGCTCCTTGATTGCCATTTCCTCATTCTCAGAGCTGACAATCCCGCCTTCTACCAACTACACCAGAAGGGACAGGTTGAGGACATGTGGGTGTGGGACAGGGAGTATGACAACCAATTAAAGTAACAGAGGCCATTAAGTGTGGATGCTTCTGGGGCCAGGGCCAGGGTAAGGCCTGGACAGGCAGCTGGCCTCCCAGCGAGCTCACGGGGGAAATCAGCTGGCTAGATGGGGAAAGAGGTCAACTCATGAATTCCTGCACTTGATACATCATTAAAACCAGCGAGCCTCTCTGGTTTTTTGTGTCCTCTTTCTTTAATTTATTCAGTCAATTAACATTTTCTGAGGACCTCAAAAGGCTCCAGGGAAATAAAGGCAAGTCAGTCAGGGACACCTTTTTGAGGGATTCATAATCTGTCAGTGGAAATAAAAGTATCAGCAAGTAACTCTCATAGGCTTCAAGATATGCCTTCACAGAATTAGGGGTAAGTTATAAAAACATTCCGCTTGGAGTCGGAAAGGAGGCGACCAGCGAAACTAAGGGCAGAGAGGAGGCATTCGACTTGGGGTTTTGGAGGATGAGTAGGAGTTTGCCAGGTTGGGAGCACCACCTTCAGCAGGCTCTGTGCCAGGACGTGCCCTCGCTGCCTCACTGTGGACGGAGTACTGCAGAAGCCCCTCACCCACCTGCTCCCCTCTCCTCCACGGCCGCCCCTTTGACCATCTGCAGTCTGCCAGAATGATGTGTCTCAAAAACCCTTTTCTCCCCGCCATCCCCTAGCTCAAGAACCTTCAGTGAGCCCCGAAAGAGCATCCAATGTGAACTCGGGAACCTCTGCAAAAAGTCCCCATCCCGCCGCTCCTGGTTCCTCCACGTCCCTCTGACCAGCCTGGTGGCTCACGCACGGCTTCGCTTCTCAGTGAGCTAATTCCCCGCGGTTCTCACCTCCGTAGCTTTTCCTCTCTGCTCTCACATACGCTCTTTTCCACAGCCTGGCGCGTCACCGCCACTTCCACCCACTTCCTTTCCCTCCAGAAATCTGCTCCTGGGGGCCCTGCCCGCTCCATCTGCTCTCCTGGGATCACAGTGCTATCAGATGGCCTGTCCGGACAGTCCCTTTTCCCTTGGAGAAGAGTCGTGCAACTGTGCAATGGGCTCTGGGGAGGGAGTCTGGTCCTTCCCCTGCACAGCCTTGTGACCTCAGCTGGGACACGCTACCTCTCTGGGCCTGTTTCCTCATCGGTGCTCCAAGGATGCTTCTCACCTTCCTAGCCTTCTGGGATCCCATGAAGCCGTTACGTTCACCCCAGCACCTGTACCTGCCTCTGCCATAGCCGGGAGCCTAAGTCAAAGGCAGGCCCTAAGCGCCCGACAGGGAGGCATCGAGGGGCCAGGCTCAGGAAAGACCCACTGCTCTACTTACAGCAAGGTCCTCGGGCCCCTGCTCAGCACCCAGCTTGTTCTTAATCCAGGCTCACTCGTGGCAAGGGTGCCCATCCGGCTTTCTGACCCACAGCCTCCCAAGAGCTACCCACCAACTCGACCCGCAAGGTGCTGCCAGAGGCAGACACACTGACAACAATCCAAAGTGACAGCTGACAGCCTCCCAACGAGAAGGAAACATGCCACATCAGTGACAGCAGGGGCCACTTAGCAAGGGCACACGGCTCTGCACACCTGTGCCACCCCCACTGAAACCTGACCCTGAGGTGGCAAGGAAGAGCTAGTTCCGGCGCACTGCGTTTCAGCACGTCGGCCAGTGTGCGCGTCCCTTGCCTGAAGTCCGTCCCCTGAGAGGTTCCACAGGGGCCCCAGCCTCTGCCACCAGCCTCACTTCCCGTTTTCCCCAACGCTGGAGCCTACCGGAGCTCTTGCATTTCTGGAAACTTCCGGTTCTTTCCACAGCCACCTTCATATGTCTGTTCTCTCCTGCCCTGTTACTACCCAGTCCACTTGGGGCCTCTCCTTCCAGAAGGCCACAGAATCCTCCTGTCCTGGAACCGTGTGCTCCTAGAGGCCACAGGCCACGTCCTGCTGGTTTTGGCTGCCCCTGTGCCCCCTGCTCCCCAAACGCCAGCACAGACGTCCCTTCCAGCTCACATGTTCGCTGACAAAGGAAGGAGGCTCCCCTGCAGGAGGCCCAGGCCTGGCAGGTCCCACCCCCTGCCCCCGGGGAAGGACACAGGGAGGGACCCTGCCTCCTCCAGTGCCCCCTCTGAGAACCACAAGAGGCCCCACCCACCGCGGACCCTCACCCAGCCCACCCGGCGGGGACACTTACGGAACATGGTCATGAACTGCTTGGGGTTGAGGTTCCAGTAACCCCAGTTGGTCCGGTAGCCGTGCAGCGTGGCGTACTCTTCATGGTTGTACGCAGGCTCTGTCCCAAAGGTGTCGATGACCCGGATCCGGCACCTGTCCCCCCAGGACCAGGAACCAGGCTCAGCCACCTCCAGTGTCTCCCTGCGCTGGAGTTGCCCCAGTCATGGGAGCTGTAACCAGCCGGTGGCTGGTCAGGGGCGTGCAATGTGTGGTCAGGGCCTGGGCTCAGACACGACCAGGCTGTGTGACCACAGGCAGGTGCCTTAACCTCTCTGGGTCAGCTTCCCCATAGGTCAAGTGGGGATAAGCACAGCCCAACTACCGCAGGGCCACATGAATACACGTGAACCAGGAACCACGAACCACTAATCCAGATACTGTTAGTCATAACAGCTGCCCCAAGGAAGCCTAGCAGGGGACGTCTCTCCCCACTGCCCCAGGGGTCCCCTGTCGGATTGGCACTGTCCTGGGAAAGGAGCCATAGTCATTCCAGTCTACAGCCCCTCTGCCCAGGAGCCTGTCACCCCCAGAGTGTGCCCGTCCTGTCCTGGCTGAGTCGCCCCCTCCACCCCTCCACCCCTGGGAGTGGGTACCTGAGACTCAGATGCCCCCACGAGTGCTCCCTCACCCCGCCTCCTTCTGGGTGACCCAGAATCCTGCCCACAGACTGCTGAGGTCAGCACTATTCCCCCAGAGCAGGGGCGGGGTGGGAGGAGGAGGGGCCGAGGGCCGGGAGAATGTGCATTAATAATAAAAGCAATAACGCTGCCTGTCACTTTTTTTCTAATAAAATCATGTGGGACAGTCAATGGGACTGGAGCAAATGTAATAAATAGCAGGGCTTCCTGTGCTAAATTAAACCTGTGTGCCGCTGACAACAGAGATCAGAGCGATGGCTTTGACCTTCCTCCAGACAGGGGTACGGAGAGGGGGGCTTGCTGGACCCCCACACAGCAGAGGTCCCCACCTGGGTCCACGTTCCCATTCCCTTCCACCCCTCCTCCAATTCCTCTACCTTGCCCCCATCTAGGTGACCTCTGACCCCGGCCCTTGACCCTGCCAAGCAGCAGAGGGCCGCTGGAGGGCTCCCTGGGTTAGCCGGGAAGCAGAGCTCCTTGAAGAAAGAGGGGTGGGGGTGGACAGAAGACAGGGGTGGGCTTCCTTCTGCAGAACCGGGGACCACGCACCTCTCCCCCGCCGTGGGCAGCCAGGGTGTGGGGGTGGGGCTGGAGGGGCGCCACCCCCGCACACTACCCTCTCACCGGTACTTCCTGAAGGACAGGCCCATGTGCTGCTTCATCTGCTGGAGGCCGTGGTAGTCGGTGTAGATGAGGTCGAAAGGCAGGGGCACGGTGAGCGGGCAGTTCCCCCGGCCTGGCGGCACCCCTAAGTTACTGAGAGAAGAGCCCTTCAGAGTCTGAGCCCCCAGAGGGACTCACAGGCTGCAGAAGCCCAACCGGCCCCGCGTCTGGGGGACCTAGCACCCACCCCGGCTCCTGCGACCCAGGATAAACACGGGGGAGCTGTACAGGGGAGTGAGGCTGTGCATGAGCACTGGCAGGCTCCTGGAACGGAAGTGAGCAGGACGGCCAGGTATAGCCGTGCAGGTGCTTCACTGCACAAGACTCCAACCAGGGGCAGGTGGGACTGAGATCCAGCCCCGTCACCTGCCAGGAGGAAGGGGAAGAGCCTTCTGCTAATTCCCACAAACGTGCTGCCTGCACGGCTGTGTCTGCCCAGAGGGGGGGGGCGCCTTTGTTGTTCACAAGTCGCCATAACCGCCCACTGTGGTCCCCCGAGCAGCGGCTGTTTGGAGCAGAAGGGTCCCAAGCCCCTGTAACACCTCAGAAGCTCTCCTTCTGCTCTGCTGGCCGGCTCCTGCCCACAGAGATGTCCAGCCTGCGCCCAAGGAGCACCCCGCCTGCTGGGCAGGAACACAGGCGTTCTCAGCTGGGACAGAGCTGCCTCTGGGGACCCAGGGCCAGAGCCGTTGGGTCATCTCACGGGAGCCTGAAGGACGTGGCCACAGCTGCCGCTGTAACCTCCTTTGCCCGGGACCCCCCCTGCCCACCCTGGAGGAGACCCCACATAGCCTGCCGACACCTCCCGCCCAATGTAGGGGGTGAGGAGGTGCTTAGGTCCCTCCCTCAGAAAGTCTGAGCCACGTGGGGAGTCGTGTCGGCCTCCCAGAGAAGCCCCCCCTTACTCTGGGGGTCCCATAGCGGCTACCCAGCTCCCCCGATTCCCACCGCCCTTGGTTTCCTGATCCAGATGCCCCTTCAGGGATCCATGTGACCTGCAAAGTCAGGTGGGACTGTGAGGAGCTCTGACAAGGTCATGGCTCATCAATGGCAAAGGGTGACAGTTCCCTGAGTCACATCTCTGACTCCTTGAGATGATTCCAGTCAGGTGGCAAAGTAGCAGCCTGGATGTGTGTGTGCTCCCTTTGGTCACGCTCAGCATGTCCCCATCCGATTTGGGGGGAAGCATCTCAGCATGAAGGAACGTATAGGCTGAACCTGCCCATTGCCATACCCAGCGCTAGGGGAGGGTTGGGGGCGCTGATGTGGAATTGCCGGATTGGGTGGTTTCTAAATGTCCCCAGGCCACCTGTGTGGGAACCTAAGTTAAGATGAAAGGGGAGGGGGGAGGGGTGATCTAGGGAAATAGAGCTCTTCTGTGGGTCACCTGGTTACTGTCTGGCCCCGAGGCCCAACCCAAATCAACCCACATGGGAGCCAACTTGCTGGGGTGGGAGGGCATCTGTATTTAATGAGGACAGAGGTTCAGTTTGGGAAGATGAAGACGTTCTGGAGATGATGGTGGTGATGGTGCTACAGCCGTGTGAATGTGCTTCATGTTACTGAGCTGCACACTTATAAATGGCGAAGACAGTAAATTTCACGTCGTGTACGTCTTACTATAGTTAGGACAAAAAGCCACACTGTCTGCACTCATGGGACCCGTGTCCAGCGCCCCCGAGGACATGCTCAGCACTCTGCCTCCCAGAGGCGCCGGGTCCCCCTTTTCTCAGGGCACCCCCTCCCCAAGACTCCCAGCTGGCCACAGTGTGGGAGCTCAGCAAATATCCAGAGAAGGAATGACTCCATTCTGTGCTAGATCGAAAGGCAGGATTTGGTAGATGGGACAAGGGAGGAGGGAAAAATATCAACACCCGACGATGGGACAGCAAAAGCTCTCAGCTGGGCATCAACACGCCGAGCTCTGGCCCAAGGAAAAGCCCCGGTGAGGACAGACGTGATGCCCAGATGGAACTCCATGGTCCCTTCTAGGCTAAAAATCCCCCGGTTCATTTCCCCGTGTGCCTTTGGTCTGTGGCTGGAAATAACCTCTCTGGGCAGGGCTCAAATTCTAGAACCAAAGATACTCCCCTCTCTCCTCTCTGTGTGGGAAGGGCCTAATTAAAAAGAGTTCTTCCAAAGCGCTCTAAGATCTTTGGCTAAAGTGCACGCAGGGAAGCTCAGCTTCCCCGGACCTCTCATCACAGAGCACGCTGGCAGGGAGCCAGGACATTTCTGTCTCCCCAGGGGCCTGCTGGCCCTCTGACCCGGCCGGCACTGTCCCCGGCTCTCCCTCGTGACCCATTACTAGAGTAGGCTCCTGCTTCTTCCCAACAGCACGGGGGGAACATAAAGAAATCGACCCAGAGAGTTAACTGGGCATCTAATGAGCTGCTTCAGGGAGGCAGGGGAGGATCGCTAACAAGGAAGGAATGTTCTCCACCAGCAGTTTCCTCTTGCCCAGGATGGGCCAACCTTCCTTCCTGTGCCTGGAAGCAGCAGCCATGGTGACCCTCAGCTTCCATCTTTCCCGAGGAGGCAAATGCCCCATCATCACCCTCAGAGGGCCAGGGACCCCAGTGAAGGAGCGAGAACTGGCTGGGGAAAAAGGAAATTCAAAAGGAAAACAGGACCATGTTGCGGTGATAGCTTAGCCAACGCCCAGGGGCGCAGCCGGGGCTGGAGGGTCCTGAAGGGAACCCACCCCCCAGGGAGCAGCGCGGTTGTCCAAAGCTGACACTTTCCTCCCCAGCGTTCCTTCCTAGTAAGCAACCGCGGGGCTAAGAATAGGGCTGCGGCTCCAGGCAGAGCCGCATGAAATCAGACTCATCCCCACAGACAGCTCCCGGGGCGGCGGGCAGAGGAGCCGAGTCCTCTCTGTGGCTGGTCCCTGCCTCCTTCCTTGCAGACGAGCGTGGCTTATGTAACCAACGCCTGTGAATGCTGAGCATGCGGCTCCTCTCCTCCAAGCCCCGCTTTACATGGATGGATGACGGTGGCTGTCAGGGTAGAACCACCGAGACACCGTCCTGGCTCCTGACGCCCAGGCCGGGCCTCATGGCCCTGGGCACGGGAATGCTGGTTTTTAGTTTCTCGGGTGGTTCTCAGCTTCCGGGGCTCTGGCTAGTCCATCCAGTCCTGCAAACCTCTGTTGAGAACCAGCCTGGATAGAGACTTGGAGGACAGGGTGACGGTGAGACTCTTCTCTAGGGGCCCCGTTCATTCGAACCCATTGGGAGATGTGGGACAAAGGACAGATGCAGCCTGGAGTGATGGGTGGGAACGTTTGGGGTCCAGAACAGCTGAAGGGAGACCAGCGGGCTCCAGGGAAAGGGCCACCCATCCCTCCACCCCCAAGCCCAGGGCAAGCTGGAAGACGCAATGGGCTATTGGTCTCATCCTAGGCTTCTGCCGGCTTCTCAGGAATAAAAAAGGCCCCAGGCCAGCCCTGCCCTTGTTCGAGGTCCCAGCAGCAGCGTTTTGCCCTTTTCTTACTTTTATGAGCCTTTGGCATCACTGGCCACACGCTCTTTCCAGAAGCATCTTTTCCTATGCCTCCCATGACTTCGTACCCTCCCGGCAGCTCCTTCTCCAAGAGGCCTCGGAATGTGGCCGTTCCTTCAGGCTTCGCTCTCGGGCCTCTTTTCCCATTGCCGGGCAACTCAGTTCACACCTGTGCTGTCACCGCAGGCCGCCAACGCGCGGCCTCCATTCTGAGCCCCGGGCCCATCACGTGGCTGGCCCCACGTGGGCACCTCAAATTCAATGTGTCTGGACCCAAGTTCAAGGTGCTCCACCAACACAATGCTTTTCTCTTGTCCTCCCTCAGAGAATGGCTGCACCCCTCACCCCACCCCCACCCCACGTGGCTGGTCTAAGCTCACTAGCCCAGCCTGGTCCAGATTCCACGAGGAACAAGGCATGGTCCCTGCCTGTGTCACTCCCCGGGGACCCTCCCAGGTATTTCTCTTGAACAAACCAAAAGGCCAGCACACTGACATCCACCGGAGCCGCGTGCACCTGCCTGACAGCCCCGGGGTGTCTGTCTGGTCCTTGTCCCCTTTGCTGAAACATTCTCCTCTCCAGCTTTCATCATTTGGCAGTTAAGTCAACTAATTTTCTACTAAACCCAATTTCACTCATGGATGGAGGAAGAGCTCAGTCATTTCTCCTCATGCCATGTACTATTAATGATGCTTGAAATTATGCAAATGAAATTGATGAGCACGGCCAAGCAGGACAGGGGAAATGCTGAACTTTAAAATGCCCGCTGTGCATTCATGAGGACGACTGGGGTGGGGGCGGGACTCTGGCTTCCGCGACCCACGGGGCCTGGGAGGGACTGTCTGACCTCACCTGCAGTCCATCCTGGAGCGAGCTGCTCCCCCAAGCCACCTCCCTCCCCCCGAAACATCGAGCACCAGCAAAGCCAGATGTGTGTTCTGTGGCCCGAACACCCCTCGGGTGAGCCGGTTAATTAAAACACCAAAACCCGGGAAGCGGAGAAAAGCGGCTGCTCGTTCCGGCCTTGTTACTGAGTCAGTGGCCGAGACATCTGCTGTGAACATCTGTGAATAAGCTACAAGCAGTGTACAAGCAGCGTCTTTGTCCTGCTGCCTTCCCCGCGCAGGTCGTTTCGCCAGCCCGGGGAGACACTTCTGCTGCGGAAGACAAGCTGCGACTCTCAGAATTCAGATTACCTTCGCATCCCGCTGACCCACTTTCAAATTTACCTGGTGCCGCGCACGGAACGGCTCCCGGAGGCGGCCGAGTGATCCTGCTTCCTCCTCCTGCAGAACCCATGGCAACGCCAGGCATGCACTCAGCAGCAGCTCTGCCCACAGCCCCTTTCCGGGCTCAAACGGTCACCATCTTGTCAGGGGTGGTGTGTCACCCCCAAATTCATAGCCTGGAGCCCTAACCCCCAGTACCCCCGCATGTGACCTTATTTGGAGGAAGGGTCTTTACAGAGGTCAGCAAGTTGACGTGAGGTCATCAGGGTGGGCCCTAGTGCAATGTGACTGGTGTCCTTGGAAAAGGGGGGCATATAGACCAGACACACAGGGAGAAGCCCCCGTGAAGATGAGGGCGGGGATCGGGGAGATGCTTCTACAAACCAAGAAACGCCAAAGGTCACCAGCCAGCCACCGGGAGCTGGGGGAGGGGCCCAGCACAGACTCTCCCCGACAGCCTCAGAAGGAACCCACCCTGCTCACACCCTGACCTCCGACTTCCGAGCCCCAGACTGTGAGAGAGCGCGCTGCTGCAGGTTAAGCCGCCAGTCTGTGTGCTTTGTGACAGCAACGCTAGCAAACTATACACAGACTGAAATCTCCACTGGAAGGAAAGGGCTGCATCTATGCAGCCTCAGGGTGGTCCCGGGATTGAATAAGCTTAGGGAGCTCACAGCTCTGGCCCACATCTGTCACAGGGCGTGGGGGGACATCCAAGAAAGGGCCTGGCACAAAGCCCATTCCAGGTCAGCAGGTTCCCACCTGAGTCCCTACTACCTGGGCCACCTCCAAGAATGGTGGTGGCCCGCCCCCTCCACTTGGCACCCACCCCTGCCACCAAAGGTACCCACGATACTTTAGGGTGTGCAGGTGCAGCCTGGGGAAGAATTTGCCCCTCTTTCTACAAATCTCCTAGGGCCCCGAGTCCCCACCCCAGGCCCTAATCCTGTCCCTTAGGGCCTGCACAGGGGACACAGAGATCAGTCTCTTGAATAAGCCATGCAAGCTCGTCCACACATGCTACATCGTCCCACCCCACGGCTATCCCCCCTCCGATCCCCAGGACAGCGTACGTGTGGCACATTCGCACACGGGATGTGGTACAAAAGGGAGAATGAATGAAAGGGAGCTACACGCCACCACACAGATGAATCCTGCCAACACAGTAAGGGTGAAGAAAGCACATCTCAAAGACGACATACTGTAGGTGCCATTTTTACAAAGCCCAGAACCAAACCAAACTATGACCCAACCATACGCTGTTTAGGGATATGTGAATATGCTTTAAAAAGAAACTTTTTTTTTTTCTCCAAAAAGCAAAGGAATGATAAACACAAAAATCTAAGTTACAGGTTTCCTCAGGGGAGGCCAAGGGACCGGGGAGGGAACCCGCTGTAAACACCAGAGTCCCAGTACTACACTCATTCTTAAGTGAGAAGGCGGAATCATGAGCCGTCACTCTGTTCTCGTGCTTCATGACACGTTACAGATATTTTTGTATGTATCAAATAATAAATAAGAAGAGCCATCCATACGCATCGCTCCGTCCCCCAGATCTATCAGTTGAAAATAAACCTAATCACACTTGCTCACGCACACACAATCTTACACCCCTCTAATCACCAGCCTCCCACCTCCAATGGCATCACGGGGACCCTGGAAAGGCAAGTACTGGGGCAAGGGTGGGCTGGTCTCCACCCTCCAGGTCTTACTGGCCCCCAACTCCCAGAGTAGGTCCAGGAAAGAGCCCAATTCCGGAAGAGAAACACCAAGGCTGCCCAAGACCAGCAGGATGGCAGGCAGAGGGACCCCATCTTCGTGACCTGGTTCAAGTTCACGAGCCAGTATTTGTCAGCCCCTGAGCACAATCACCGGGGTGCCCACTGGCCCGGAGGTAAAGAACTCAACAGTGTCAACAGCACAAGGCAAGGACACTTGTTTGGTGCATCCCAAACGTGACTAGGTGTCACCAAGGACGAAGAGGGGGTGGGCGGCAGACTGAGCAGGTGGAGTGGAAGCTCCTGTGGAATGGGCTCCCCTTCCTCCGATCCCCTCCCCTGCACTCACCTCTGCAGCTCCTTCAGGGACACTGTGACCCGCAGGCCATGGCCCAGGACATAGAGAGCAGCCAGGATGTCGGCCCACTGCACCATCTCCCCCAGAGGCCCGCCCTTCAGCACCCGCGGGCTGAACACGTCTCCAGACTCCTCTGTCAGGAAGCCGATGTGGACAAGGATCTGGGGGCAACACAGGGGTCAGCACAGAGGAGCAGCAGCACGCAGCCCAGCCCACCCAGCTCCCCAGCCGGCAGCAGATGCTGTCTCCAGGCTGTGCCGGGCAGGTGCTTTCCGGCACACGGGGGAACCAAAAGGCAGGGTGACTGAGCTGGGAACTGGGGATGCAGGCGACCAAGACAGTCACATAGTCACATCCTGCCCTCAAGGTGCTTACATTCCAGATGGAAGAGGAGACAACAGTGAACACAGACAAAAGAGAATTTCATGAAATGATGGGGACTCTGAAAGAAATAGACAGGGTGATGTGCGAGTCAGGTATTTTATTAGACGGACGGATGGATGGATGGATGGATGGATGGATGGATGATGGATGGATGGATGGATGGATAATTGGATGGATGCATGATGGGTTGGAGGGTGGATGGAGAGATGGTTGGTTAAATAGCTGGATGATTGGATGGATAGGTGATTAGATGGATGGATGAATGGATAATTGGATGGATGGATGGATGGATGGATGGATGGATGGATGGATGGATAATTGGATGGATGGATGGATGGATGGATGGATGGATGGATGGATGATGGATGGATGGATAATTGGATGGATGCATGATGGGTTGGAGGGTGGATGGAGAGATGGTTGGTTGAATAGCTGGATGATTGGATGGACAGGTGATTAGATGGATGGATGAATGGATAATTGGATGGATGGATGGATGGATGGATGGATGGATGGATGGACGGACAGACGGACAGACGTATGATGGGTTGGTGGGTAGGTGGATGGATCATGGATGATTAAATGGATGGATGAATGGATGATTGGATGGATAGATTGGATGGATGGATGGATGGATGGATGGATGATTAGATGGATGGGTGAATGGATGATTGGATGGATGGGTGGGAGGATGGATGATTGGATAGATGGGTAGATGGATGAATGAGTGGGTGGGTGGGTGGGTGGATGGATGGATGGATGGATGGATGGATGGATGGATGGATGGATGATTGGATGGATGGGTGGGAGGATGGATGATTGGATGGATAGATGATTAGATGGATGGATGAATGGATGATTGGATGGATGGGTGGGTGGGTAGATGGATGGATGAATGAATGGACAAATGACACCCCCACCCCCTACTAAGGCTACCTTATTGCCAAGATTCCAGACAAATGCCCTAACTTCTGCCACACGAGAACAAGATATCTGCTGGATGCAGGAACCCTAAGGGGGCAGGCAGGCTTGTCATTCTACACCAAACCTGAAACGGAACACCACATGCACCTGTCCTGACTCTGCCTCCCCTCCCCCTTCTGGCTGAAATTCAAACTCATTCTATAAAACTCTTTCGAGGGCAGACCCAGTGTCCACTTGGAATCCTGGGGGCCCGAGCTCCTCTCTAGGCTCAGCTCCCTGAATGCACAGGCAAAGTACCTGCTTCTGCTCCGTCTGGGTGCCCCCCAGCTTCTGTGCCAGGCGCTGCGCAGCCAGTGCCCACTGGGCAGTGAGCCTCTTGGTCCGCTTCTTCATGAAGATTAGAGACTCCTTCCCACTGCCCATCAGCTCCAGGAGGTGGGACAGGTTGCTCCGGAAAAATGCCTGGAGGGAAGTCCAGTCCTCGATTCTCTAACCCCCAGACCTGCAGCTGTGCCACCCCCATCACCTGCCGCCCTGGGGACAGGGGCGGGCACTCTCCCAGAGAAGCTGGGCTTCTCGCATTTGTCACCCTTTCAAAGAGGCCCACCGACCCTGACAGTGGGGGCGACCAGCCTCCTGAGGGACCTATGACAGTTCCCAAGGACCCCAGCTGCTACAAAGAGGCAGTGAGGACAGTGATCAGAGCAGGGCCTCAAACGGCAGGGAAGCTGGGCCCCCCACACTTTGCCAGGGACAGCGGGCTCCTCCCACTGTCCCTCAAGGATGCCCAGCCTCAACCCCTCCCTGCACACACACCTCCCAGGCCTACCTGGATTCTGGGGAGGGGCTTGCGGGCCATCTGGGTGGCTGTCTGGTTCCTCCAGGGCAGTGGGGGGCAGAACCATTCGACCTCGCTGAGGTAGATGAGGAAGGAGCACTCGGTACCGTCCACCCCAAAGAAGGCGTAGCAGGGGTCCGAGGTCCAGCGGGCACGCATCCACTGCAGAGAGGACAGCCTGAGCCAGCGAGCCAGCCCACCCGCACCCTCGGCGGCCCCTGCGTGCATGTCCCAGAGCATCCTGGGGTCCCCAGGATGGGGCCTCTGGGGCCCACCCTCAAGATGCAGCAAGGGACAGTAGCAGGGGACAGAGACTGACCAGGACCCTGGGACCTGTCCTGGCCACTGAGAACCTCAGGAAAGGCCACCATCCCCCAGGCCCAGAAAAAGAAGGACCCGGGGAAATAAAGCCAGGCCAAGATTTAGCATCAGGGGCAGCAGCTTGGGGCCTGGCTGGATTCGGCTGAGGCCAAGGTCAGGAGCAGCCTCCAAGGAGGCAAAGGCTGGGGCTGGGGCAGGACCCACCCCCAGTGAGCCCCATGGGGTCACGGAGGAAGGGATCTCCGCCATCCCACCCTCTTGGGGAGGCCAGAACCAGTGGGGAGCTGGCTTTTATGGGTTCACACTGGCCCCCGGCTGGACAAACTCCATGCAGGAGTCCAAGGGGGCTCCCTTAGCCCAGGGGGTTGGATCACAAGGGGTGGGCAGAGGGAGGCTGAGTCCACTCCTGGTCTGAACTTGCTGGGAATCGGCAACTGGCGGTAATCACTTGTTTGCTATCAAAAGGTGCTGAAACGCGGCTCATCTGGGGGATATGAGTTGGTGGGCCAGGCAGACGGGCCAAGCAGAGAAGCTGTTTTCCTGATGTTGGCTTCTGCCAGCGCGGGCCAGGGTTGGGGGCCGAGGGCTGGGCGGAGGCCCTGGCTATCGAAAAACCCTGCAGCAGGTCTGTGCTGGTCACCGCCCCTCAGCCGCCCCAGGCCTCACCTCCACCTTCCCTGAGCAGTCAGGGAACTTGGGGTCACTGGGCGCCTCACACTGGTCCCGCTGGCCTTCAGACACTGTAGGGAGAGAAGGTCACCTTGCTGAGGACCTGGGTCCAGGATGGAGCCTGGTGGACAGAGGTGTGAGCAGTGGGCTGGCCAGGGTGGGAGGGCTGGGGCGGGAGCCAGCACGGCCTTCAGCCGGAGTTTTCTCCCCAGAAAGGCCACCTGCCAGGGGGTCCCCGAGCCTGGACTGTGCCCCCATTTGCCTCCACTCCCACTTTCCTTAGAGGGTTCAGACCCAGTGAGGAGCTGGCTTGAATGGCTATAGACCAGCTGCCTGGATGGGCAGACCTCATGCACCCACCTAAACATACCCCCACCTTTTTCAGGGGGACAGAGGTTGGGCCTGCAGCCCCAGGCAGCTGCTCCCCACTTCAAGGGGAAAGGAGGGGACCACCCGAGTCCCCAGAAACCTCTGCTGTCAGCTCCCTTATGCGAGGTCGGTGAACCCCGAGTCACCCTGCCCGGAGTCTGAAAAGGAGCCCCGAGGAGCCTGGGGAGACGCTGTGGGAGAAGTCAGGGCCCCACCCTCTGGGCTCTGGCCTCCTGGGAGTAGCGGGGTGCCCCCGGCCCCCACCCTTGCTGTGCAGGATCAGGCTGTGGTGCAGGAGCTGGTCCACCTTCACCGCGATGTCGGACACGTTCTGGGCAATGGCCTCGATCCGCTCCATGAGGCCGGCCCCTGGGCCCAACCTAAGAGGGAAAAGCCAGGGCTGAGTGGCAGAAGCAGCCTTGGTGGCCTTCCCCACAGGGCCTCAGCCAGAGCAGAGGCCGCAGGACTGCAGGGCCCCCGGCAACCCCCTGCTGCCGTCCAGCGATGAACCGAAACGCGATGATGGGTGGAGGAAGCCAGGCCAGGAAAGGGACCCGTGTGGCCGTCCCCAGCCCGGCTGGGGCTCGCTAACCATCCAGGGACATGGGAAAGCCCACATGGTAGCAGACCGAGGAATTCCATTCACAAGCCTGGACAGGGTCAATGCAGGGACCTCAGGTGACAGAGGCTGTTTTTTCTGGGCACGGCCAGCTGCCCTGAGTCTGCTTCTCTATTTTATTCCCAGAAGGGCTATATCATGTCAAAATAAATTCCACCCAAAGCAGCCTGGGGCTTTGCCAACTATTAAATCTCTAGTAAATTATTGCTGGGCTCCAAGAACGACTCCTTCCCAGGATCGTGAACACACGTGCTGACTGCCACAAACATCACGGCACTCAGTGCCCATGTCGCCTTTATTTGGGGAGAATTTATTTCCCCGGGTGGATGACTCCTCAGCTCTCAAGAGAAGTTTGTTAGGCGCCCCAGGGCTCATCTCATCGCAAACCCTGCTGGCGAGATACTTCTCACTCTGCTGGCGCGTGGGTCTCAGTGCCCGGAAGACCCTGGGCCTCCCTCCGGGAAGCTGCTTCCTGTTTGGAGCACGTTCATTGCATTTCCTCTGATTGCCACCTTGTCCTCTGGCTGGAGGGCCCAGTTTCAGCTGTTTATCCCTTTACAAAGACTGGGTCTTTACTGCCTCACGTAACTGGACTTACACGAAGGAGGAGTTTTTCCAACCCGGGCTCCTCTAGGGTCCGTAACACCCACCTCCCCTGTCGTCTTCTGGGCCGCCAGTGACCTTCCACAGTGGTGACCCTAGTGGCTGCCTGTCCCCCTCTCCTCCTACCTCCACTTTCCGGGAGGAGCTAATAAGGGTCACCTTCATGGAAAAGGGTGAGTAGTAGGGGAGACTGGCGGGGGGCAAGGCAGACAGAGGCGGAGGTGGGGACAAAAGGAAGGTGACAGGAAAGAGACATGGACACAGTGTACACACAATCAGGTCAAGCCATCAAAAACAAACAGCTCGAATGGAAAGATGCATCGCCTCTGTACTTATTTCCTGGGGCCACCGTGACAAACGACCACAAATCGGAGGGCTTACAACACCACAGATGGATTCGCTCACAGCGCTGACGGCCAGAGGTCTGAGATCAAGGCCAGGTCGGGCTGGCTGCTCCTGGAGCCCCTGAGGGGGCTGTCCTCTCCTGGGTGGCTTGTGCTCGGGGCCCTTCCTGGCTTCCACCTGGACACCCCAGGGCACAATCGACCCACGGGGGCCCAGCCGGGGGTTGTGCTAGGTCCCTGGAGACAGTAGAAGGGACCCCACCCCACTTCAAGCACTCCTAAAGGCATCTTCCCCTCAAGGCTTCGCCCCACCCACTGTGCCGGAGCCGGACCACGTCTCTGAGTCCCCCGGGGTCCTGGAGGACAGGCCATGTGCCCAGGACTCCATCACTAGGTGATGAAATAGTGTCCCCTAAAATCCACATCCACCTGAACCTCAGGATGTGACCTTCCTTGGAATTAGGGTGTCTGCAGATATAATTGGTTGAGATCACGCTGGACTAGGCTGACCCTAAGTTCAGTGACTGGAGTCATTATAAGGCAGCCACGTGAAGCCACATGGAGAGAGGAGAGCCATGTGATGATGGCGACAGAGACAGGAGTGATGTGTCTACAATCCAGGGAAGGCCTGGAGCCCCCAGAAGTGGACAGAGGCCAGGAGGGGTCCGAGCCCCCCACAGACACCCCGATTTCAGACTTCCAGCCTCCAGAATGGAGAGCAAATATATTGCTGTTGGAAGCCATCTGGTTTGGGGCCGTTGTGTAAGGCAGCCTCAGGACACTCACATAACTACCATCTGCAGAGAGAAAGGAAAACGGTTTTGAATCCATCACCGAAAGAGAACCCAGGTTCTCCTGCCCTCACCACCCCTGTGCCAACAACTGCCGTCCACCCGTCCTCCTCTAACTGAAGCCCCAGCTGAATTCTGCTGCGACTGTCACAGGAGATGAAGAACCGGGGGACGCCGTTGACTTCTCAAAAAGTTAAGTGACCCTCCACATTATTCAGTGATTAATTGGAAACAGTCAGGGCTTCGGAGTCAGAGGCCTTGGATTCCAATCCTGGCTCCACTGGGCAGCTGTGTGACCTTGGGCAAGTTACCTAACCTCTCTGAACTCAGAGGTCAGCTCCAGGGAAATCTGAAGAATCTCAACTACCTCACAGAGTGACTGCAAGGATTAGACATAAGGCTGGGTATAAAATGCCCTGCACACAGTAGGCACTCCATAAATGCTGGCGATACCTCCACTGCCTACCTACAGCGGTCATCCCGGACCCAAGAGGAAGTATCGTTCTGTCTAGCCACAGAGCAAAGCACTTTACTTTTTGAGGGATTCAGCAATTTCCCCATGACAAGCATTTCTGCATAAACCATGTCGCCAGCATGGGCTTTAAATAGTGCAGATGGCATCTGTCTGATTTCACAAGTTCAACGTGTTCGCACCAGAGTTCCTGGGTGTCACTATTATTATACTGGACTTAGCACTGGTGCAGGGCTTTCTATTTTCAAGTCGTGCCTGAGGAGGCTTCTCTCTTTGAGAAGCTTGTTTTTAAATGGCAATGACACTAGAGGACCTGAGGCCTCAAACCACAGCACCTTGTGCCCTGGGGAAGATCTTAGAGGGAAAGAAAGAGGGGGAGATGAATTGGGGAGATGACGCATAGCTGCCTCCAGCAGAGGGGGCCCCAGGGAACCCGGGGTCCTGGTGGTGTCACCGTGGGGTCAGGGCTGACGTCTCCCTCTGGCCCAGGAGGTGCAGGGCCAGGATCCACAATGCTTTCAGGGGTGCACGCATGTTTTAACTCTTTAAAAAATGGGCGGGGGGATTACATAATATATATGTAATGTTGATATAGTTGTCTCTCTACCAATGCAGTCATAACATATAATTTTGCTATTGGTTAAAGTGTGACTCCCTAAACTCTGGATGTTACAGCCCTAACCCTCTCAAAATGTGAACTTATTTGAAAACAGAACCACTCAGATGTGATTAGTGAAGCTCACACGAAGTCACACTGGAGTAGGAAATGCATGATTCCAATAAGACTGGACTCCTACTATAAAAAGGAGGTTAGGGGGATGCCGGAGGTCCAGGGATCGAGTCCGGGCTCTGACCTGTGCACACCCACACGCTGAGCTGTGGCGCAACTAGTAACTGTCATGATAGTGATGAAGGTTCTCACCTCCCACGCGGGAGGCCCCCTGTTCGGTTCTGCCCCTCGCAGCCCGACACCCACCTGTGTGGAATGAAACTACGTCACAACTAATGATGTACAACTGTGGCGACTGCTCTGGGCCCTCTCCCTCCTTCTCTCTGTCTCTCTCTCTCTCTCTCTCTCACCTCTCACACAGTAAAATAAATCTTTAATAAAAATAAAAAGGGGGGATTTGGACACAGACACACACATGGGGAGAATGGAGCTAGCCGCCAGGAGCCAAGACACTAGCAGAAGCCAGGAGAAGGGCCTGAGACAGCTCCGACACCTTGCTCTTAAACTTCTGGCTTCTAGAACTGTGAGACAACACGTTTCTGTTGTGTAAGCCATCTGGTGTGTGGTCCCTGTGACAGCAGCCCTAGGAAACAAATACAATGCTTCGTATTTTTTTCTGGCTTTAGGGCCCCTGTCTGATGCGGCCCAGAAGGGCAGCGCTTTTCCCAGACAGTGAGGACACAGAAAAGCATTCTGTAGATGATAATGGTAACAAAGTAACCACCCGGGGTGGGGGTGGGGGTGGGGTGAGGGGCACTCACTGGCCCAGCTCCTCACATACATGGTCTCATTTCATCCCCGACATTGTCATGCCTTCTAATGGCCCCATTTGTACCGATGAGGAAACCAAGGCACAGCAAGGCTGAGTGACTTGCTTAGGATCACACAGCTAATAAGTGGAAAACTGGGTTCAGGCGTGGCACTGGCTAGAAGCGGCCCCTGGATTAGGTGTCCATGTGGCCAGAGCCAGCCTGAACCACAAGGCTGCAAACAGCCCTCGGGAGGGGCAAGGGGAGCAAATCGGTGGCCTGGGCTCTGCTGGCACCTTCTGTGTCCCTGCCCCTGGGAGGAGGGCTAGCAGGCGGCCCCCCAGGACCTCTTGGCTGCCCTGTCTGGTGGAGCCACCCCCTCAGGGTGCCCAAACCCTTCACCTTGTCCTCCTTGGAGACTCTGTGACCTTGAAAACCTGCCCGGGTTCAGGAGTGAGCACTCCCAAATCCCAGGACCTCTGAGCCTCATGGGACCTCAGGCACCTGCTGCCAAACCCTTCACATTGACCTCCTTGGAGCCAGCTGGTCCCCAAGGCTGACCCTAGTGTAGTCCGTCTCTGGGTAGCCCCCCGAAGAGGCAACCAACACCACATGCCCCCCGCTGACCACAGGCTGCTCTGCTCCACACACCACCCAGGGCCGGGGCCCTCGGGCCCCTGCCAGCGGCCCCTTCCCCTCCCAATACCGGCTACCAGAGGCCTCCCCGAGGCTCCCAGCCCTCAAATTCCAGCCCTGTCCCCTGGCCCCTTGAATTGCCATCCAGGACACCCAGCGAAGGTTTAATTTCGCAGGTTTGCCCATGATTTAGGCGGGTTGCACTCAATTAAGAGGGTATCGATCTCCACACAGCTGGCCAGCGCGCGTGCTGGGTGTTATTTCCTTATGAGACGGGTCCCTTTCCCTCTCAGAACACAGGGAGGCTCCCGCGCACAGGTGCTCGCAGACGCCCGTCCAGAAAGGCACAAGCAAGTACAGCCAGGATGGGAGCCGTGGCCTCTCTGGGTCTGTCTGCCCGTCTTCCTCTCTGTCACCCTCTCACACATACCACACAGGACCCAGGAAGCCCCCACCCTCGTGTCCAGCCCCCCTACATTGTTATTAGGGGGCTCTGAACAGGTGACAACGGATCTGCCAGGCCCTTCCCAAGCAAGAGCAGAGAGAGGACTCCTCTCTCCTGCACCAAGAAATGGACATATATTTATATCAGAGACAGAGAGAGATGGATGATAAGAGATATCTCCCCACTGCTGAGGAAGAGCTGGAGTTGGGCTGTGTGCAGTTTAATCACTTAGGGGAGGAGGGATCAGTGCCTGTGAATGGGGCACAGTTGGCGTGTTGAAGCTGGGCTGCGGGAAATAGAGCTCCCCACCCCAGACAGGGCCCAGACTTCCAGAGGGTTTTTTTAAATGTCTCATAGGTATGGCATTCTTTAAGACATCACAATCCTCCTGAAGGCTTTGGATCTTGCCTTTCACTGAGATTATATGAGGACAATGCCATTCATTCAAATATTTTTTAAAACATGACTTTTAGTGGTTATGTTTCATCCTATTATGGACATCCATATTGTCTTGATCCTTTTCCTGTGTGGGGTGTTTTTTTTTAAGATTGATTTCATTGTTTTTGAGAGAAGGTGAGAGAGAAAAAGGGGGAGGGCCCAGAGCCGTCTCCATAGTTGTACATCATTAGTTGTGACATAGTTTCATTCCACACAGGTGGATGTGGGGCTGTGCGGGGCAGGAATCGAACAGGGGGCCTCCCACGTGGGAGGTGAGACCCTTCACCACTGCAGTTCAGCGTATGGGTTTGCATGGACCGGGGTCAGGATTCAATCCCTGGACCTCACGGTTGCAAGGTAAGTGCTCAACCTGCTGAGCTATCCCGGTACCCGCTCCTAGAGTCTCCTTAGTAGCACCATATAGACTCAGCTTGTCCAAGCCGTGACCCACGGGAGGCACATGCCCTAAGACCCAACACAAATTCATAAACTTTCTTAAAACACTATGAGATGTTTTTAGCAACCTTTTTCTTTTTCTTTTCTTTCTTTATTTTTTTAGCTCATCAGCTATCACTAGTGTGAGTGTATTTTATGTGTGGCCCAAGACAATTCTTCTTCCAACATGGCCCAGGGAAGCCGCAAGACTAGACACCCCTGATACAGACAGATGCATCTATTAGGTTGTACCCTCAGTGACACAAGTCTTATAATTAAAATATATTTGCCAGCTTGATACGCTAAACTGTTTCCTAAAAGTGGAATTTTTATCATTAGTGGGATTGACATTTTACCCATATACTTCGTCTTGTTAAATGCTCCACCTTCCGCTTCCTGTGTCCTCTCCACCCAGTCCCGAAACTCCAGCGCAGGCTGTAGGATTCAACACATACAGACCAATGCAGAGGCTGGTGGCCTCAAATTCCAGTCGTCTTTACTATCGCTGAGAAGCCTTCTGGGAAATTCAGAAACTATTACTACGATGCCATGTGCAGCAAATCTGCCCATCATTCCTAATTCCTAGACCGAAAAAGGAACTTTGTTTTCCGTGAGGACACACCAGCCAAGGCTGAGAGGTAACAGCCCAGAAGCTTCTGGAAGGGCAGGAGGAGGGCAGTGGGAGTGAGTCTTTCTTAGCCACAGATGATTTCAGAGCGAGAAATCCCAGGGCAGGCCACTGAGTGTGTGGTGGACACACAGCAGCCGTGGGTCTGCAGGATTCTCACCTGTCTAGCTGCAGGCGGGGCAGCCTGGAGTGGCTCCAGGGTGGAAGGGGCTGGGGAGTGTGTGCACAGGGCAGGTGTGAGCAAGCACACCCACCGTTTCTCTCCCTGAAATCAGCAGCCACAGTGCTCCTGAAATTTATGGCTTTGCCTGTGGAACTTGATGGGCTCTGTTGGTCATGATGGATGGTTGCTATTTCCCAGGATGGAGCTGGGAGGCAGCATGGGGCCCCTCCCCCAAGAGATGAAGGGCAGGCCAGGGCTGGAAGAAATCCAGAGACACTGGCAAACGTGTTGGCAGTAGCAGCCCCAGCCCAAGAAGGCAGGCCCGGGACCCGGGGCCACCCGACCCTCGACTCTACTGCGCATAGCAGGATTTGCAGCACACAGACAGCGGGGTCCTCTGCCCTCGCCCACGTGTGGACAGAGACTGGGTCTGCGGCCCCAGAGGTGGCTGTACAGCTGGAGGCAGACAGGAAAGTGGGAGGGATGAGAGAGGGGGTGTGGGAGGGGCTGGATCAGAGGGGACAGACAGCTTCGGAGAAGACTGGCCCATGAACACAGGGAGGAAGACGGTCTCATGCCTCAGAGGGAGCTCCCAGGGCAGCCCAACACCTCTGCCTCCATCTTGCCAGCTCTGCCTTTGGCCCCTTCCCTTCCCCTCTTGACACCCCCTAACCCCTTCTTCACAAAGCAGTCAGAGGGGTTTTTTTCAAAAGAAGCCCGATCCTATCATCCCCTGGTCAAAAGCCCCCAGCAACCTCCTCCAGCTCTTAGAATAGTGTCCCAACACTCTTTACCATAGCTGACAAAGCCCTATGTCACCTGCTCTTCATCAACCTTTGTCATATTCGTCTTTTCCTCCAAAATACTACCAAGCTCGTTCCTACCCCAGGGCCTTTGCATTTGCTGCTCTCTTGACCTCAAATTCTCTCCTCCCAGCTCCTCAGGTAGCTGGCTTCTTCCTGTCCTCCAGAATCAAGCTCAAATATCACCAACACAGAGAAGCTGGGATGGCTCAGTGGGTTAAGTGCTTGCCTTGCAGCCCTGGGGACCAAGAATTGAATCCCAGCCTTGGCCCATGCAGACCCATATGCTGAACTGGGGTGTGCTTCCCATGCGGGAGGCCCCCAGTTTGGTTCTCGCCCCCCTCCCGTTCAGCTTCTGGGAGGGGCTATACCTCCCATGCAGGAGGTCCCCAACCCAGTTTGAGCCCTGCTTGCCCCCCGCCCACCTGTGTGGAATGATACCATGTCATAACTAATGACGTACAACTACGGTGATGGCTCTGGGCCCTCCCCCTTCTCTCTATCCCTCTCACTTTCTCTCAAACAATAAAATTAATCTCTAGAAAATAAAAGGAACAAAGACAGGCCATCAGTGTGACAAAATGTTAACAGTTATTAACACTGCTCTGAGTCATATTACTATGTGGCTGTCTGTATTCTTGAAAAGGGGGGTGACGGACAGCACCCCACACCTCATCCCTGCTGAGCTTCGGGAGTGCACCTTGAGGAGGCCTGCCTGCCCCCAGCGCACCTGCAGTACAGCCCCTCCCCCTCCCAGGTCCCTCTCACCTGTCCAGGGCTAAGTGGTCGTCACCTGCCACCCGGTGCAACTCGCTGCTGTTCTCCAGTCTGGCCAGGGTGTCCATCCGCTTCACCATCAGCTCCAACAGGTCACTCATCTTGCGGAGGAGGCCGCGGGACTCCGGCCCACCCATCACTATAGGCAGAGCATGGCCGCGGTCAGCCGGGAGGCCACCTGAAGCCACCTGGCCTCTGGGCCTTGGTGGCTCAGACCCCAGCCCCGTTCCCATCTTCCCAGGAAGAGGAGGGGGCAGGAGAAGGAGCCCCCTCACCCCTCTCCCCTGTAGAACCCTGTTTCAGGCCCACAGTCCCAAGGTCCAGGGCCAGAGACAGCCCAGAGCAAGGAACTATTTCTCCAGCATTCCCCAGGTTCAAATCCCCAGGGCCAAGCCACAGGGGAATCTCAGGGCAGACACACGCAGCTGAATCAAGGACCTCCCACCTGCAGAACAGTCCCCAGGGGCAGCCTCTGACTGCTGCTTCCTCAAGACAAGGCAGAGAGCAAGGACAGCCACACGTACCCCGGGGAAGCAGCAACAATGTTGGGAAGAACGCCTCAGACATAGCTTCACATGCCCTGCCATTAGGAGGAAGCAAGTTCCTCCTTAGGACAAGGAAGGGCAGCGGGGGCAGGGAGAGGGGACTGGGGTGGGGGGGGGCAGGGTAGGAGAGCTGCCCTGTGAGGCAGCACACACACACACACAAAATTGTCCCCCTGGGCACCAGCCAGGCCCCCAACCGCAGCAGGAGAGAATTAGGTTAGACCTCCTCCGAGCTAGGCTTCTGCCTTCAGCCTCCTTCTCCCCTGAATCCTAAGACGCGTGTGCAGAATACAGAATGTGACATCTGTCACAATTTTATCCCCAAACTAGAGAACTTGATCACAAACTAGAAGCCGGCCCAGAGGGGAACCTGGGGGCTCCCCAGGGAGGGCCCAGCCCACAGAGGCCGAGGCGAGCTCCCTGTTAGGAGAGAACCTCTCCTCCCTGGCCCTCCCAGACCCGGCCACAAGGGAGGCTTGACAGGTGGGAGAACTTTCCCACCACGCTCAGACGGTCCTGCTGACCCGTGCAAGGATTTTCTTTCTAACCGTGGGTTTCTTTCTCCTGATTCTGCCCTCAGGCTGCACAGACCCCGGGAATTAACACTATCCAACAACTGAGGCCCACCCAGGACCTCCAGTGCCCCCCAGCCCGGGCCCCTGCCAACCCCAACCCCCGCTCAGGTGGGTCCTAGGCAGAGCGCCTGGCACCTCCCAGGTCTGTGGCAGGGCTGCCCCCGGCACAGCGTGGGGTGTCATTTGAAGTGGCATCTGTAGCAGGATCAGGATTTTAAACCCACACGGCACACTTGGGGTCTCCAAGGATATCCATTTCATTCAAGGGCATGAAAGAAACCAGGGGTGAAGGAGCATCAGGATCCGGAGCGAATCAGGTCAATTCTCGGGGTTCTCAGAGGCCCCTCCTGGTCCATTTCCTCCTCCTCTGGAACTTTAGTTCCGTATTCTAGGTCTTCAGATGCAGATCCGGTAGCATCACTCCTAGGTACCAGAATATTCGCAGCAACACCGTTTCCAAAAGCCCCAAAATGGCAACAACCGAACGCCAGACAACAGTGGACACACCAGGGTGTATGCACACAAGGGAACAGCAGCGAAAACAGATGCCAACCACACACCATGAGACGCATGCATCTCACAGAGGTGACACTGAAACGGCCACACACACAGAACCCCAGCGATATGATTCCACACTCATAAAGCCCAAAACCAGGGAAAACAGCCCTGTGCTCACTGTGACAGAGTCCTGACGTCCTTGGGGAAGGACTGAGTGGGAGGAGATATGAGGGTGCTTCTGGGGGCCCATCATGTTCTGTTTGCCCATCTGGGTTGCTGTTTGCATAGGTGTGTTCAGATGGTGCACATTGTACTCCAGAGGGAAGTGCAAGTGCAAGTTCAAGTTCAAGTGCGCCTGCAGCACACACCTACAAATGCCCTGCGTCTAACCGCATGACCTTGGGCAAGCCCTGCCCCGTCTATGGTTCTGCTGATCCCTGAGCTATAAGACCTGGGCTGAACTTAGGCTCCTACCCCATCTACCAGGCAGAACAGCACGTGCAGTGCTCAGCAGGGCTCCCATAAGCCCCCTGCTCTTGGGGCCACTGGGCCCACCCCCTGCCAGGTGGGGCTCCAACCCTCCAGGACATGAGCAGAAGCACCTGCACACCCAGCCATGCACCCCACCTCCCCCTGCCCCTGACTGCCATCTCTTGGATCCCTGATCTTTCTAGGGGTCCAGTTTCTTATACCCATCTGCCCATGCTCCACGCCCCCCACCATCCATCCCCCCATGACCTCCAGTGTCCCCCACAAGCCTGCCCTCCAAGGCCTTCACAAGTACCCACCTGCTCTTCCAAGCACAAGCCTCAGGCACCTCTTATGTGAAAATCCTGGCACCTCTTGGACCTTTTCCCTAAACATCCGTTTCTGCATGTCCCTGTTTCACACTCAGCACGCCCAGGAAATACGTATGGCGCTTCGACTGTTTGCCAGATGCCTCTTGAGACCCTTCGTGTATAGACGTGCTCAGAGCACCTCCTCACGACAATCCTGGGGGACTAGAGACTCTCATCCTGTTTGTCAGAGGCAAACGCAGAGGCTCCAAGAGACCGCAGACGGCGAGCCAGAGACGGGCGCCATTAACTTACACTCAGGCTCCAACGACTGTGAAGCTCCTGCCGGGAGCCTCCGGGACTTTAAAGGAGCGTACGTGAAACCGAAGGAATGAGCGTCACGATGAGACGCCGGTGGCAAAGCAAGGATCCCTCAGAGCAACCCCTCACCCCCACCCCCCGATGCCGACCGTTCTAGAGGGTGTATGCGTCATCTGGAACAGGGGAGCCAGTCAGCTGAGCCCTGGGGGTTCAACAGGGTGGGTTTCAAAGAGGAACTCCCCACCAGGGCGGGGGAGGCCCACAGAGCCGGCCCCTGGACTGTTCCAGAAACCCCATTTGCCTCAGCTGCCCAAGTACCCTATGTTCCTCTTTCCACCGTAGACCAGAAGAGCCTTCGGGCCTCACTAAGCAGGACTCTGCAGCCCTCTGTGAGCAGGCTGAGGGGAGCAGGAACCCCACTTCAGGAGGGGGGTGCCCAGATCATCACCCCGTCCCACCCCCATGCGCTGGAAGCTCGTGCAATCCAACCCCTGAAGACTCATTACTGTCCTTCTCTGTACGTGAGCTGGTGACCTGGCCAGGTGCACACAGCCGGTAGATGATGAGCCAGGCTACCAGCCGGGTCCATCTGCTCCCCAAAGCCCAAATGGGCTCTGAGCCTCCATTCCACTGCCTTGAAAGTACCATGTGGGCAGGTAGAGATGAAGGTCCAGACTGTGTCCCGAGAGCTCAGCGAGAAGGCACGTGAGCCCCCAGACAGCTCTGCCCCCCGCCCCCCCGCTGTGGCCTGGACAGAAGGCACTGAACATGTGTGTCTCCAAGAGACAGGCGTCCTATTCAGACCCCACCCCCCACTAGAGAGGCTCAAAGCCCCTTCCCTGGCCTGAGACTCCAGGCCAGAGGAACCCACGTGACCAGAGCCAAGATCCAGCCAAAGCAGCGTGCACGGCCACGCAGCCCAAGCCAAGGCCCCGCTCAACTCTCACGTCCACTGACAAGGTGGCCAGAATGCCTGGGACAAGGCCCCAGAAAGCCCCCTGAGGTGCTAGGCTGAAAGACCTCCCTGTCCTCACCCGCAAACACCCTCGTCTGACTCCCCAACGAGATACCTTCTGTGCGGACGGTGAAGGGGGAGTCCCCAGGGCGCCGGGCTGAGAACTGGCCTCCCAGAGACGTCATCAGGAAGCAGAGCGAGAAGAAGCCGATGCCCAGCACAAAAAGCCTGTGGAGAGCAACAGGGCAGGTCAGCGGCAAGCACAGAGCTCCTACCCGTGAATGAGGGCAGAAGGGATGGGCAGATGGAGGGAAAGGCCAGGGGGCTGAGCCCCTGGGCCAGGAGGTCTCCCATCACCACAGGATAAAGAGAGCTGCACTCTAAGGAACCAGCCACGGGCCACACAGAAGACCACGAGGGCAATGATCCTTAGGTGTGAGGTTGGACAGGTTCCAGCCTCAGACAGAGCCTGGCTCGTTCGCAGAAGTCCTCCAGGTGTGGTCCCAATCCAGCAGCAGCAGATCACCTTGGCCATGCTGGAGACGTAAATTCTCTGGGGGTGACTGAATCAGACACTCTGGGGGTGGGACAAGCCCTGCGTGTTCACACCAGCTCTCCAGGCACCCCAGATGCACGCTAACGTGCGAGGACTGTTGCTACAGACGGAAACAGACAGCAGGTCCCGGTGCCAGCCAGAGGGCGCGCAACTGGCCCAGAACAAACCCACCTGGATCCCATCCATCACCGGGCCCCGCTCAGCACTTGTGGACACGGGCCCTGCCACAACAATCCGTCATGAGCTCGCCTGCACACCTCCTCATCATGTTCAAGGGGGTGGCGTGTGCCCCGTCACGACCAGATGGTAGTATCTAGAAGGGCAGGGCCACATGGCTGCCTTCTGTGCCCAGACTCTCCCTAACCCACGTCTTCATCAGGTGGCACACGGTAGGTTGTCAGCCTGCACGTGGACCAGTCAGTGAGGTAACACCTGTCCTTGGGTGTGTGGTCAGATCTGGCCGCAACACAACTGTTGTTCGTGGCTTCAAAACACTGCGCCGGGGAGACAGTAGGAAGCCCACCCTCAAGCCCAGCCCCAGGCTCCTGCTGCTTCCACACTAGATGCTGGGCCACCATCAGAACTGAGCTCCCCAGAGCATCCTTGGGGTGGCCAGAGGGGACAGCTGAGACCTGAATCAATCAGAGAACTTGAGGAGCTAGCAGAGCCAAAAGGGGAGCCTCCCCTCCCCCCAGGTCAGAGTGAAGAACCCCACTTTGCATGGAGCCAGGCTCACCACGGGGAGCCCCACAAATCGTGCCAATGACCTCTAGCCCTCTCACCTCCACCCTGTCCCCAAAGCCCACATTTGCTTGTATCTCTGTGGAAGATTTGCTTTATGCCTTTTAACCTGCACTGTTTGAAACTGGCAGTGCGGTATTTAATGAAAACGGGGTCCATTAAAGAAAACACGTAATTGCAGAAGAAAATAAAAGCACAACAAAATTCCCAGCCCAAATTTAAAGGCAGCTGTTAGAGATTAAATCGGGGGGGGGGGAGGGGGCAGACCCCAAAAGCAGAGAGGGCACCTGAGAGCTTCCCCCAGATGACAAAAGAACAGGTGGAGAAATGTCAAGCAAGATGGCACAAGGGACACTGCTCTCTGACCTCCCAGAGACCCCTCACCAAATTCCGCCAAGTCCAGGAGTGGGGCTCAGGCCCCGGGATCACCAAGATTCTATCAGGCCGGTCTCAGGAGTGCAGCCAGGGGGACAGTGTAAAAGTGGCCACACACTCAGAAAGGTCCTGACGAAATCAGCTAATTCCTGGTGCAATTAGAAGCAGCTGCAGAACTCATGCACCGTGAACAGCGCCTGCTCCCAAGTCTGAGGACAAGGACAGACCCTCCAGGTTCTCATTCCTCACTCCCCACTCCCCCAGCTATGGGGCTGCAAAGACCTGCTATGAGAAGGCACCTAAGACTTTAGTCTAGAACCTGAAGCCCCCAGGACATGCTGTATGCCCCCCCCCACCCCTCTCTCTGCCAGACCTTAGTCCTGGGGCCATGCTAGCCTGCCCTTGAGGATTACAAGTCGGGGTGGTGTGGTTGGTGGCCTGTCCCCTTCCCTCATCAGAAGGGTAACAAAGACTCCACTGGAGGCTGTGGGTCTCTGGGAAGCCTAGGGAGACGCCCAGGCAGTCTTGGAGGGAGGGAAACCTATGCAATCCCCCCTCGGAATCCTGCCTTCCCATAAGAGACTGAAAGAACCGGGCAGGACCCCGAGAGGCAGCCGCGCTTGGCAGCAGGTGCTGTCCGCGGTGCTTGAGTCCTGGGGCGGCTTCTAACTGCACCAGGAAACGTCCAGCAACAGCCTAGGTCTGAGATGGGGTGAGAGGGGGTAGCGGTCAGCTAGAGATCAGAGGATTTCCTGGGGGAGCAAGTTCGCTTCCAGACACGCCCGCTTCCCATGGGAACCTTGCGTCAGGGGCTCTTTGACACCCTCCCAAGGCCCTGCCCCCAGAGACCCCCAGCCCGACGGTCCCCCTGCGTTCTGCAGACGGAGGTGGTCCAGTATAACCCCTGCCTGTCTCTTCAGCCCCAAACAACAGTCCTGACCGATGGACGGGGATGGACGTGCAGGGGGGTGGTCCCCCAGTCAGAAAAAGAGAGACCAGAGGGGACCCCAGGAGGGGCCGAAGGCTCCGGCTGGAGGCCTAGAGGAGAGGGGCTCAAATTCGGCCCCTTCCACAGCCCCAGCTTCGGGTGCCTCCATCTGCCCTCGGGGGCTCCTACCCGAGCCCGGGACCCTCACCTGTGGCCGAGTCTGGAGCGCGGCCGCCCACCGCTCCCTCAACGCCCTGCGTCCCGGACGCCCCGGGCGAGGTAGCCCTTGGACCCCGCTGGACACCCCTCGCTCAGCGCTGCAGGGAGAGGCGGGCGCTGCCGGGCACTGTCGGGCTCTCGGGGCCCAGGAGGAGGGCCCAGCAGAGCCCCGCCGGCCGCGCACGGTCCTGGCCCGGGCGGCCCGGGGCGCGGGGGGACGGACGGGGCTAGGTCCCCGCGCTCCGGCCTCCACGCTCCCGGCTCCCGCAGCCCGGGCGCCCCGCAGCGCCGCCCTGGCCGAGCGGGGGGCGAATCCCCAGCAGAGGGGGTCGTGCCCCATCTCAGGGACCCTCTCGGGGAAGACAGGCCCGCCCCTCGCCGCGGGGGGAGAAGGAAAAAAGGAAAAAGGAAGGAGCGCACGACTAGGGCGGTGGAGGGGCCCGCGGGGCGGGGGTGCCTCCCGGCTCCGCGCGCGAACTTCGCCGCCGCGGCGGGGACGGACCCCAAGGGGCAGGGAAGGGGCGACTCCCGAGCTCGGGCCCACGGCCTGGGTGCTTCCTGCCCCCCATTCCACCCTCGCGCCCGGAGCCCCGCAGACCAACTCGGGACGCGTGCCGGAATCACACAGCCTTCCCCCCACGAACCCCGACTCCATCCGTCCCGCAGCCCCAGCGGGCATGCACCCCCGCGCGGACCCGCCTCGCGCGCCCCTGCCGCCCGCGCCCCCTCGGGGGGCGAGGGGCCTCCCGCGCGTGCCAACCGGGGCAGAACTTTACCTAAAGGGTCTCAGCGTGACCAGGCACCTTCTGACCATTATCTTGCCATCGGGGTTGACTGTGATCATTGTTCACACTTGTCCGGGCGAGGAGACGCGGGCCAGGCCGGACGCACCGCCCCGGGCCCTGCTCCCGTCGTGTCCGGGCCGCGAACCGGGTCCGAGCGGGGCGCGGGGTGGGGGGCGCGCGACACCGGCCGAGGCTCGCGGGGCCAGCGGGCAGGAAGGGGAGCCGCGGGGCGCCCGGCCCGGCCGTCTCTGGGTCTCCGCCCTGCGCGCCTCACATTGTGGGGGCCGGGAGGCGGCGCGCCCCCAGACCGCCGGCCGCGCGTCTGCCGGCTCCGGTTCGCTCGCTGGGCGCGACGGCGCCGCGGCGCGCAGACGGGCTCCCCGCCGGGGGCGCCCTCAGCCCCGGGCCCGCGCCCCTGGGCCGCGCCGCTCCCCGGCCCGGCGCCGCGCCCTGCCCATGGCTCGCGGCGAGCGGCCTCGCGGCCCGCGCGCTCCGCTGCCCGCGCTCCGGGGTCCGGCGGCCCGCCCGCGCCGCGCTACGCGGGGAGGCGCCGCATTGTTTCCTCGGAGGCGGCGGCCGGGGCGGCCCCGGAGCGGCCGCCGCGCGCTCTCGGCGCCCCGGTGCCACCTCGTGGCGGAGGCTCGGCAGCGCAGCCCCCGGGTGGCGCCCTCGGGACCCGAGGGCGGGGGTCGCTGCGCCTCCCCCCAGCCTTGCCGCTTCCCGGGGCCGCGCTCTCAGAGGGCTCCTGGCGCCGCCTGCCCCGAAGGCCGAGGGCTGTTGGCTCCTGCAGAGCACAGAGGAAATCGGCGCTAGGCCGAGACCCCCTCCCCTTTTTCCTCCCCCCAGCTGCTGCCGCCTCTGCCGAGCTCGTGGGCTTCTGCACCCGCCCCCTCCACAGCCGCTTTGACCCTCACCCATCCTCTGGCCCTCTCTGCTCAGAACCTGCTGCGGCTCCCCTGTACTTGCTCATTTAAATTCAATCTCGGCCTGTGGCGCTTCCACGGGTTCGTGCAGGGAGCCCAGACCCCGGGGCTCGCTGTGTGAGCCTGAGTTCTAGTCTCACATCCTCCACTTAACCAGTGGGTGACCGGGGCAAGTCACCAGCACTCCCTGGCCTCGGTTTCTCCACTATGAAATGAGAGTGACCAGAAGTTCTCTAAGGCTCCTTGCAATT